>JASDQU010109388.1:144767-155134 GCA_032191745.1 Picea mariana
AAGATAATGGAAAGGGATGTCATAATCATAATGGTTAACCTAGTTGGAGGATACCACAACACCAAGAATATGGAATGATATAAAGTACATCCTTACAATATGCTGGAAGGTTCAGTCAAAGAAAGTTGGGACTAGTTTTCCTAAATAAAGGTAGTTGTTAATAAGGTTGCAATACTAATAAGATATATATTGGTGAGAATTGCAAGATGTCCAAGTTCTATTGGGATAGAACGTGTTCATATCAAGGAGCAACAATGCATAGATGAGCAAAGTGAGAGAATAGAGGGAAATCAGGATCCAAAGGGATTCAAGGAAAACCACATATACCATAAGATGGAAAAAATATTCCCTTGAGAGCATACTAAGAGTGATGCATAATGCATACAATAAAGCTATAATGTATATGCATTAGTAGGAATGGTGACAATGAATGTTTGGTGCATATGGACATGCCTAGACATGCATGCTTGTAGACATAGAGTAGTTTGATGTTATATCTGAAATAATGATATAATGATTGAATGCGACGAATGATAGATTATGTATCCAAGAAAAATGTTTATGTGTCATCGAACATCGGAGGTTGGGAAAATTTATTTTTGGTGGATGTGCGGATAACTGATTCCATCTTTGAGTCAAAACAAATTCCCTTGTAGTGCCCGGTGTAGAACCTTCGCCAATCTTTGCTTCCTTCTTTTTGGATGTTCTTAGTGAGTGCCTGGTTGTTGGATTTCTTGGAGGCATTTTCCTGTAGAAAAGAAAAGAATGTTATATTGAGAAGCCAACCAACCTCAACAAGAGTCATTGAATCAATCGCAAGTGCATAAATGATAAAGACAATGCTTACCTCCCTCTTGCAATAAAATAACCTAGTTTTATTGGTAATCAAAGTTAGGGAGTGGAATGTAACCTCCTCAACACTTTTTCTTGCTCCTTTGTCTACTTAGGGAAATAAGTTATTTGTGAACGAAATTTCATGTTTGGGTATGACCATGTAAATTTAAACAAAACATATACTTACCTTGTCGCATCAAGATTTAAATTTGGGAGTGCAAATGCGATATGTGCAATCTATTACATAATATACACCATGCTTAGGATTAAATGCAATGCAGGCTGGTGGTGCATGAGAGGGTTTTCATAGTTCATCGACAAATTCAAATTCCAACGGTTGGCCAATGTGCGGGATTGTGGTGTTGGTTTCACGAAAATTCATTTTTTCTACCAAAACGCAGAAATTTGTCTTGCCTCAGCAAGGGGTGTCCCATCAAATCACCAAGCCCTTTTGTGTTCACAAGAAACTAGTATGATCGACATCGGGAAAAAGAAACAAGGTATTTTGAATGGAAAAACAACATGGATCGGATAGGATTTCTGGTGTAGAATGGCGAAGGTTCGATGAAAAACCTTGATGTTCGGTGACCTATCAGTCTCCCGATAGTAAATGAGTGAATCAACATTGACAATTTTCCTTAGACATGTTTCATTGATACGTTTAGGAAAAAGTTTTGACGCCGATAAAAAATGGATGTACAATTCTAATGTGGAAATGTTTACATGGAAGTACAGATATGACAAAAGGTAACCTCAAAGGACGACGCGGGGAAGAGACTGAGTCATACGGACTATTAACGTAGAAAATACACATGGCTTATTGATTTTGACCTCTTCGTGAGAAATGATTTTTGGCATCGATGACTTTCTTTAAACAAACATACCTAGCTATAACATCCTATCCTTCCGATGGAATACGTATCGACGATTCACGATCGACAATTTGTGTCGGTCAATGTTTTCATCGTTTTGACCCTCAGAGTTCGTTGATGCTGAACATCTATCGACAATTTGTTATGGTTGTTTGTATTTGTGATTTATATCTAGAATTTCGTCGATGCCAAAAATGTATCGACTATGTTAAAGAATTGTATAATAGACCATAAATTTTCGATCAATGACAGTTGAAAATTTTTAAGCCATGCACATTTTAGGCCTTTCATGTCATGTGACTAAAAAATATCAATCCGTCAATAACTTCAAGGCAAATAGAATAACCGATAACAAAACTCAATAACAACATATAAATTCATCCATCCCACAATACTGACTCTGATTCAAAAAAAATGATAAGTGGTACCCAAAAAGAAATAACTTTCGCAAAATATTTTAGGGTGTGTTGAGTGCTCAACAACACCCAACATGTTTTCTACAACCATTTCCCATTCCAGAATGGAAAAGGGAAGTAGTTCCATTCGATTTTATTACTAAGTTTCCCAGAACAGTGAAGCAACATGATTCTGTCATGGTGGTGGTGGATAAATTGACTAAATAAACACATTTTATTCTAGTAAATACTACACATAAGGAAACAAATATTGCATATATTTTCATAAAGGAAGTTTCTAGGTTCCATGGAGTGCCTAAGACAACATTTTCAGATAGAGATCCAAAGTTTACTTCAAATTTTTGGAAAGGTTTGTTCAAAGGATTTGGAACAAATATAAATCTTAGTACAACATATCATCTAGAGTCAGATGGGAAAAAAGTGAGGACCAACATGATAATTTAGGACATGCTTAGAATGTATGTGATGGATCAACCATCAAAGTGGGAATACTATATTCATTTAGTTGAATTTTCCTAAAATAATGGGTATCGATCCTCATTGAAAATRAATCSATTTGAAGCATTGTATGGAATAAAATGTAACACTCCCRTGATTTGGGATAATCYAGCARATAGAGCAGTTGTTGGGCCAGAATTGTTAAAAGAAATGGAAGAGCAGATGGAAAAGATAAAGCAAAATTTAAAGGYTRCCYARSATAGGAAGAAAAKTTATGGASACAAGAATAGAGTTTTCAAAGATTTTAAAGTARGMGAACATGTGCTTTTGAAAGTGAAGTAAAAYAKAAGTTCGCTAAGATTAGGAAGCTGCCTGAAGTTAGCARCGAGATATTGYGGGCCTTTTGTAATATTAGAAAAGATAGGGCYAGTTGCATACATGTTAACGTTTCTTGCATCCATGMGAGTGCATAATGTATTTCATGTGTCATTCTTAAAGAAATATGTGCCTGGTCTTAACCACATAATTGATTGGAATGTGATCCAAGTGGAGCAAGAAGGGGATTTCTGGGTGGAGCCAGTATGTATCCTAGACCGGAAAGTCAAAGTTCTTAGGAGAAAATCCATAGGGATGGTAAATGTTCAATGGAACTTCTACGGTTAGGAAGATGCTACATGGGAGCATGAAGAAAACATGCGGGAAGAGTAACCACAAATTTTTGACAATTTTGAAGAAGGCAGGATGCAAGGCTCCATTTTGGAAAGCTAGAGCTCTAGAACCACATTTCAGAGTCCTAGCCAATTGCACTAGGGACATTGATAAACAAATGGTTCATTCCTTGGGTTAACCTTGATAAACAAATGGTTCTTTCCTTAGGTTAACCTTGATAAATGAATGGTGAATTCCTTGGGTCGATGAGTTGAGAGGAACAAGAGATTGATGGTTGGAGGTGTTAAATTGCATAATTTTTATTTCTAAGTGTTTTGATGTAAATTTACACACACACACACACACACACACACATATAAAAGTGATGTGGGCTGAATTAATCCACAAAGAGGGAGGTGTCTAGGATAATGGCCAAGAGGGGTGTCAAAGGGGGAATTTACCATGTATATTAATTAAACCCATTTTCCTGAACTTGTGTATTGTATACGAACCTTCCCATTTCTGATTGAGTGTTCCCAGAGCCAATCATTGAATACATGTAAGAGGGTGCATGTGAGTGGTCGCATCCAAAAGTTATTGGGCACATGGCGGTTGAGTACAATCATCTTGGGGAAGAGTGTGAGTCAATAAAGGCAAGCCACAAGAGAGGAAATTCATATCGGTTGGGCGAGGAAGTGGGTAGCGGTCAATTTTGTGCACGGGATGAAAGGAAGGGAGAAATAAAGAGAGCATGGAATGAGTGTAGCCATGGAGGGTGAACTCTAGAGCATAACTAGAGTGAACTAGAGTTGGAGAACTAAAGAGCTAGGTTTTCATTCTGAAGAGTGAACTGTTATGTGAGTTGCACTAAAACAACAAGTGTTTGTTGTTGGTTTGCTGATAGTTTTCCTAGCAGCAAGTTCCCTTGAGTTCCCAGCTAAGAAATTCCCTGTTACATGCGCCAAAGAGACCATGATAAATGAATGACACNTGTGCACGGGATGAAAGGAAGGGAGAAATAAAGAGAGCATGGAATGAGTGTAGCCATGGAGGGTGAACTCTAGAGCATAACTAGAGTGAACTAGAGTTAGAGAACTAAAGAGATAGGTTTTCATTCTGAAGAGTGAACTGTTATGTGAGTTGCACTAAAACAACAAGTGTTTGCTGTTGGTTTGCTGATAGTTTTCCTAGCAGCAAGTTCCCTTGAGTTCCCAGCTAAGAAATTCCCTGTTACATGCTCCAAAAAGACCATGATAAATGAATGACACATTCCTTGGGATAAAATTGATAAATGGATGGTACATACCTTGGTTTATCCCTGATAAATGTATGCTACATCCCTTGGGTTATCCATGATAAATGAATGATGCATTCCTTAGGTTGGGAAGGTCAAGAGGAAGAGAGATGGTAGAAAAATTGGGATGGACGTAGGAGAATATTAGTTGGGTTATGAGTTTTATGAGATGTGAGTGGACTTTGAGAGACCACCCTCTTTTAAGGATTACTAGTCTCAGCTCAGAGGTGACTGGATGTTGAGATTTGGAATAGTCATTCTATGGTTGGGTGGAATGTCCATCCCAAGCAACTGGTTGCATGATTCTTGTTTAAAGATAAGTGCTTTATCTTGTTGCTGAGTTATTTACATGTGTTAATGTTGTGTGTGAACTCTGCATAAATGAGAATGACTTATATTATTTTGTAATGAGTGGTTTAGTTGCATTTCATGTTGATTATTAGCATGCTTTAGATGTATCTGTTTTATGGTTATAGACAATAGCTATTTTTTTTTTAATATTTGTAGTTGTAAGCTACAGGAAATCGACTAATGGTAAAGTAATTACTTTAGTTAGCATAATTTTAATTTTTATGTGTATTCCACGACTATCATTCCTCGGTTTGGCTAGGGAATGATTACATTATGGTATCAAAGTCATAATAAAGAGAGTTTTATGTGGCGTGGCCCAGCCTGGGTGTTGGGTAAGTTACAACTAAATAATGAGATAGAGTGATACAAGTGCAACAAGTTTGGACACATGGCCAGATATTGTAGATTGAATGTTCCTCCAAAGGAACCAAAGGATAATATCAAAAGTCATAAAGAATAACCACAAAGGATATGGAGAAGAAAGCAAGATCAATTGAGCACTGAAGAATGCTTGTTGTCTGTACAAGAACAACACAAGAAAAATGTGTGGTATGTTGACAAAAAATGTTTGAAGCATATGACAGGTGACAAGAACAAGTTTATGACCCTAAAGAAGGAACAAGATGGATCAATTTCATTTGGAAATGATAAATCAACTAGAATAATAGGTAGAGGCACAGTCAAGCTTGGAATCAAAGATTCCAAGGAAGAAAATGTTCTATTGGTTGAAGATATGAAGCACAATCTTCTAAGTGTTAGTCAAATGTGTTATCAAGGACACAATTTTTGTTTGACTTAGAAAAATGTGAAATAAGAAAAGAAGGATTAGGAAAATTGGTTTCTATAGCTAAAAAAACTCAAACAACATATACGTCCTGAATGAGATTGGAAAAGAAAAATGTTGTTTAGGAAAGGAAAATGAAATTTGGATCTGGCATAGAAGGATGGGTCACACAAAATTTAATAACCTTTTCAAAATTATCAGAAAGGAAGAAATGAAAGAAATTCTTGAGATCTCAAATCCAACAAATACCCTATGTGAGCATTGCCTACAAGGAGAATAAACCGGGACCAATTTTAAATCAAAAGAGTACCGCACAAGAAAACCATTGGAGATTGTACACACTGATCTATGTGGACCTACAAGAATGAAGAGATTAAATGGAAAACAATACTTTATGCTACTCATTGATGAATACACAAGAATGATTGTAGTTTTCTTACTCAAGAAGAATTTAGAGGCATTTGATCACTTCAAGATTTACAAAGAAATGGTTGAAACTTAAGATCGGATAATGGAGGACAGTTTACATCAAAGGATTTCATGGATTTATGTGGTGAACATGGAATAAAGAGACATTTCTTGGTATCCAAGACACCTCAACAAAATGGAGTGGTCAAAAGGAAGAACAAAATAGTACAAGAAATGGAAAGAACCATGTTGAAAGATTCCAAGATGAGATGAGTAAAAGATTCTTTTGGGCATAAGAAATACATATAATAGTTCACATATTGAATAGTGGAATGCTCAAAATTTATAGTGATAAGACTCCCTATGAGTTATGGAAATAAAGACTGGAAAATATGAAGCATTTCAAAGTATTTGGAAGCAAATTCTATATCAAAAGAGAAGATGGTAGGCTTGGAAAAATTGACTCTCAAGTTGATAAGGGCATACTAGTAGGGTATTCAAGAAAAATAAAAGTATATAGATGCTTTAGTCCAAGGCTCAACAGAATCATGGAAAGTATCAATGTAGCGATTGACGAGACAAGTGTACGGAAGGAAAAAGAAGGAATAAAATAATCAGAAGAGAGAGATGACGAGGAAGATCTAAAACAAGAAGGACAGCCTGAAGTAGAACAAGAAGAATATGAGCAACATATACCTCCTAAGACACTTAACCGATGAGTACATAAAAATCATCCACTAGAACATATTTTGGGAATAAATATGTAGGAGTTGAAACTCAAAGAAGAATACTTTCACTTGAACAACAACACCTAACATTGTTATCTACAGTTGAACCCAACAGTTTTGTAGAGGCCAACAAGGATGAACAATGTATCAAGGCTATGGATGCAGAATTGCATCAGATAGAGAAGAATGACACATGGGAACTGGTTCCAAGATCGAAAAATAAGAACATGATTGGTACTAAGTGGGTTTTCCGAAACAAACTGAACGAGGATGGACATGTAACCATAAAAAAAACAGGCTTAGTATGCAAAGGATATTATCAAATTGAAGGTATATATTTTGAAGAGACCTTTTCCCAGTTTCGAGGATGGAAGCAATCAAATTGATCTTAGCCTATGCATGTTCTAAGAGAATCAAGGTATATCAGATGGATGTTAAGTCATCCTTTCTTAATGTAGAATTAGAAGAATAAGTCTACATCGAAAAACCATAAATATTTCTACAGTCGGAAAAGGAAGATTATGTTTTCAGACTGAAGAAAGCATTGTATGGACTCAAGGAGGCTCCTAGAGCATGGTATTCGATATTGGATAGGTATCTACAAAAACAAGGATTCATGAAGGGAACTGCAGACAAAAATCTCTATGTAAAGGTGGATCAAGACAATATATTGATAATTGAAGTTTATGTAGATGACATCATCTTCAGAAGTGATGATGACAGGATGAGTCAAAATTTTACCAGAGATATGAAAATTGAGTTTAAAGCGTCTTTACTTGGTGATTTGAATTTATTTTTGGGATTACAGATATGTCAGTGTGATAAAGGTATTTTCATATGATGCAGACCCCCTACCCTTCGGCAGGGTCTGTTGACCTCACGGTCTCTGGATCGTTCAAATCTACGAGCTAGAGAAGCTCTTCGATTCCCTGTTGTAATCCCATGAACAAATCCACAGGTCCTTCTTTGAAACTCACCCTGCGCAACTAAACACCAAGCATGAGCCTCACCTACACACAACCATGGATTGTGATCACACCCCTATGCAAAAGGCGTGTTGCGATTTCATGTGTCGGGTATTCTACATGTGAGTCAACCCCGACTCCTGACCCACGAAACTCTAAAAAGAGCTTCGATTGTGTTAGATCAACGGTCCAAATCTCCCTTTCGCTTATCGGGACTTCACGTTTCGTGAAGTTGAAAGACTTCTCTCCTCAGATATTCAGATCCCCGATATCCCGATATCTTCTCCGTGGTAGATCAACGGTCTATACTCCTCCTCTTGATCAATGGTCGAGATCCTCCTTTCACAAATTGGGATTTCACGTATCGCGAAGTCGAAAGAATTTTCACCTCCTTTCTCCTGATTCCCGAAATGTCGAGGTGCTCTCTAGATAATCAATGGTCCAGATCTCTCCTCAATCAACGACTGTGATATTTTCACAAGTTTTCATTTCACGGGTTCTTGCAGCTTTTCCCTTTGACTCCCCTAAGTAGTGAGTTATCGAAATGTTGATCTGCCACCATGTGTCTCTTTCGATGGACAATTAGGATCATTGCGGCTCTTCCCCTCTCAAATCTCCGATGTACATGGATCTCTACCACATGTCCTTTGATAATGGATGGTTCCGATGATGTCGGGTCTTCGCGTTTCGCGAAGCTAACTCTCCTCCTATGCACTCAAATGGACTAAACCTTGTGCACCTCCTCCGGATCCAATGGCTATTGGTCCATGCACTTTCAGATCTGACAGCTGAGATCTGTTCTCCCTCTTGCGCTCTCCTAGGTGTCTAGACATGGATTTGACGGTCCATATTTCCTCCTCCACAGCTAATCTACAACTATTGTGCTCTTCCTCCCGAGCTTATGATTTCTTCTTGACTTGGAAGATGTTCAAAGTTTCAAAGGTTTCAAACTTTGATTTCTCTACGAGCCCTATGACTTTGGGTCTCATCTGTGTTCTCCCTCCTGAGCTTTGAGACTTGGGATAAGTCCGCTCTTGCACACTCCTCATGCTATCTCCCCTGATATTTTAGCTTGCTCAATCTCTAAGGGACCCGGCCCTTCTACGTCCTTAGAAGAATTCTGGTGCCCTCCTGACACGTTATGCACTTGGCCTCCTGAGATTTTGAACTTGGAACAAGTTCTCTCTCTCGCTCTCTGCGCGCACTCCTTGCGCTCTAACTAGCCTTCAGCTGGCTCTCTTTCAACACTTCATCCGAGTGTTGGCTTGGTGCACTTCTTGCACAAGTCTTCCTCCAGAGTGTTTAGAAACTCTGTATCAACCCTTTCGCTCCTTGAGGGGATGTAAGTTCCCTCTTGGAAACTTATGCTCAAGCACTCCTTGCTGAGCTGATAGAGTATTCAACAACTCTATAAGTGTCTTCTCCTAGACACTTCTCTTCTCACAAAACTTGGAATAGAGTTCTTCTTGGTGCACTCCTTGCACTCGCTCGATGCCCTCTTAGCAGAGCTCTATAGAACCTTCAATAGTTTTGTCTCTCTATTCCTTCTCTGCATAGTCTTCCCTCTCGAGTATTCAGTAACTTTTAGGCTCTTCTTGAGTTTTCAAACTATCCTATTGTGCCCTCCTAGCACATTCTCCTCTGAACTCAACAAAGAGATTCAGATATGCACTCCTTGCGCTAGCTACAGAACTTCCAATGTTCTTTTTTGCACTCCTTGCACAACCTAAAGAACCTAGAATGATTCAACAAATCAAACAAAAATAGATAAATCTATCTTCCTACTGTAAATGAAACTTAACATACATCTACAACATTCATTCATGAACTACATAAACACATGAACAACAATATGCAGGAAAACTACTCTTTGTATAATATCTGTGTGTCTATACAAATGTTTACAAAACTTGGACTGTAACATAGTCCCAATTCTCTCAAAACCTCTCTCTCAGAACTTCTAAGACCTCCTAAGGCCTCTCTACTCCGACCTCTCTACAAATATCTCCCTCCTTAATTACAAAAGAGGGATCCCCGAGCTTATCCTCCTCATCATCTTAGTGCCATCGTTATCCCAGTTACGACACTATACTTCTACAACTACATTACATAAATAAATGTTTAGACCTGACTACAATCTGGACCTGCTACAGGTAACCATTTAAGGCAACCCCAATAACTACCTGTACAAAGGCATGGCCCAACATTTACAACCTTACAACACAAATAATTTCTATAGGATTATATTCAAAATTTAAAATGGGAGGGTCGGCGCCTCTCCCTTTCTTCATCGCGTTTCTGCATGTTGGTGTGTTGGCACATTTGCTGAGCTGGAGCGATGCTCCTGCATCATACTCCCCTGTCCCCTGCTAGGAAAAACATGAGGTCCTTCTCATGAGCTCCTCTTCTCCAGTGTTGAAATCCTCCTAGATCCGAAACCTTCCCTTGGAGTTGTCCCCTTGCTCCTCTCCAACTATGTTGTTTTTGCTTCTACATCTTATTCTTATTTGTCCCTATTGCTATGGAATGTTCTCCTCTGTTCAACTCTCATTTGCTGACTTCTTCTGCTGAACTCAACATTAGCTTGTTGATCCCCTCTATCACTCTATCCATTTTCTCCATTGGTTGG
>JASDQU010109389.1:27297-55800 GCA_032191745.1 Picea mariana
ACTCCCCCACTGCGCGCGAAGCCATTAAGCTCAACTTCATCCTTTCTGACTTCACTGAAGCCTCTGGAATGACGCTAAACCTAGACAAATCCAAGCTCTTCTTCTTCAACACTCCCGTTGCAGTTCAACTACACATTTCCAAAATCTTGGGCATCCCCAGGAGCTCCCTTCCGTCCAACTACCTGGGCATTCCTCTCACAGGAGCGCCGGCTAAATCCATTTCCTGGGACAACATCCTCCTTTCTATCTCAAACAGACTGACCAACTGGACCTTCAGACCTTTAAACATTGCATCCAGACTGGTCCTGTTAAAATCAGTTCTACAGACCCTACCCACCTATCTCTTCACTGCCTTAGCAGCTCCCAAGCAAATCATTAGAGTTGTCATAAATATCCAGAGAAATTTCCTCTGGCAAGGTCTGTAGCCCAACAAGAAATGGGCTCTGGTAAGCTGGGATAAGGTATGCACACCAAAAAGCATGGGCGGCCTTGGGCTTCAAGACCCGGGAAAGCTCAACCAGATAATGGGGGCCAAGATATGGTGGAGATGGATGAAAACACCAGATGCATTATGGGCACAAATCTGGAAGAAAAAATACGCTCCCTCCATGCAGACTGATCAACTGATCAGACACAAGGTTCAAATACAGGGTTCAAACATTTGGAACACAGCCTGGCAAAACAAAGATATAATATAGAAACATGCCTTCTGAGAAATTCGCAATGGAGACAGTGCAAGGTTCTGGCAAGATTCGTGGCAACAACTTAAACCTATAAATGAACTAGCAGAGCTCACACCCCTCCAACAAGCTCTTAATCAAGCTCCTTCACTTAAGGTAAAAGATCTATGGAAACCCCGAGAAGCGAGACAGACCTGGCGACAATGGAAGACCTCCAACCACGATCTAGGAATCCCACCTGACCTAAACTTGTCAGCCTGGCATTACGAAGAAGGACGCAGAAAAATCCCCATTAAGGAGGGGCCAGACATCCTCAGGTGGGGGCACTCCGCAACTGGAAATTTTTTGGTAAAAGAGGCTTATTACTTACAAGGCAATTACCACAATCAGGAAAGGGACAACATCTGGAGAAAAATATGGAATAAATCACTTTGGCCAAAGGTCTCTACTTTTCTCTGGTTAATCGTCCATAATAGAATTCTAACATGGGACAATCTCAGGAAACGGGGATTCATTGGGCCCTTAATTTGTGTCTTATGTCAATGCCAAGAAGAAACCAAGGAGCATCTTTTCAACAGCTGTCATTACAGTCAATCTGTCTGGGACCAGGGAGCTCAAATCATGCGTAGATCCAATCAAAACAGAGGCAACATCAGAGACACAATTGAAAATTGGGACTCAATCGCTTACGACAACCCCATTCTGAACTACATCTGGCAACTCCTCCCAGGGTTTATTCTCTGGCAAATATGGAAGGAGCGAAACAAACGCATCTTCCACTCCAAGGAATCCACTCCAGAGTTAACCTGGGACAGAGCTGCCACACTCATCAAAGAAAAAATCAGAAGTAAGAACTGGCAACTTGGGGATAAGGAATGTAACCGGGAGGAATTATGCACCCTCCAAAGATGGCAACTCAAACTAAATGACTCAGTGGCAATCAGAGCACCCAAGAATCGAATCCCCAACCCAACTACCTGGACCCCTCCCCCAACAGGATTCATAAAGATCAACTTTGATGGAGCTTCAAAAGGAAATTCCGGACGCACAGGCTACAGAGTGGTGATCAGGAGCTCTAAAGGGGAAATTCTAACTCTGACAGCAGGGTATTTGGGGGAGACCAAAAACAATGTAGCGGAATTAACTGGCCTCTTAAAGGGCCTTCGAATTGTAGCAACCCTGCCCAGTCACAAAATAATCTTGGAGGGGGACTCGCAAATCATTATCCAGCTAATCACTCAAATCCTACATGCGGGAAATCCACAAAAGATCTCTCCCAGCTGGCGCCTAGCAGGGATGCTCGAGGACTTCAAAGGCATACTCAGGGACAACATAAGCATCATCCCCTCCCATGTTAAGAGGGGGGCAGACAGAGTGGCTGATTACCTGGTAAACGAAGGAGTCTTCAGGGAAATTGAACAAATATTCTGGGACGCAAGAAGCTCTGAAGCGTCAGACATATCCAAACAATGCCAATTCCTGGCCAGCAAGGATTTCCCACCCTCGGATGGGGTGCCACGCGGAATAGAAGGGGAACATGGAGGCGCGCAAGGAGAGGCCATTTATGGTGGCCAACTGCCCTCACACCATCGCCAATTATGAGGGATCTTAACTCCGTTGGCCTCCGTCCATCGATGGGGCCTCTCACGCGCGAGAACATGCCGGCCAACCAGAGCATTAAGCTCTCAGATTTAATGGCTGCAGCCATCGTTTATGCTATTATCCGCCTCACCGGAACTCATAGAATGTATTCGCAGCCCACAGAGCAGAGCAGGAATAGAAGCGTAGGAGACATCCTGGCATTGGTCCTCATTCTCACTATGCCGCGAGTGAGGGGAAGACCCCGCAGAGGAGCAGGATGGTACACGGCTGATTCCAGGAGGAAAAGACATAAGCGGTTTGAATGGGCTCTGGTTCTAGCTAAGAGGAAAAGACGCAGGGAGACCATAGCAACAAACTCGCCCCCTAGAACTTACGTTGAGGAAATTCCGACCATGGAGCTCCCCTCGGACTTCTCTGAGAGTCGAATGTTTACGGTTCCGGATAATTGAAACCCCTCGGCGTGCATTGAAGCAACAACACCACTGCCTAGCTCGAGAGAGACACATGGTCCCAACGACGCTCCTAATGAAGNGGTAGAGGAGGAGCTGCCAGAAAGCAACATCGACTCGCAGCCGCAGAGGAAGCCGCAGGGTCACCAGGAAATGGATGCCAAACAAAAGTCATCGCCCCCGCCACCTCTCCTTCACCCGGAGCACCTGAACTTGATCTTCGAGGTCCGCAGTATGGTGGATGACCAAATCTTCAGGGTTGTCCACGTTAGCCAACGCTTGGACATGCTGTACGCAGCCTACTCTAGTGCCACTCCATGGCGACAATGCCCCACCTGCGCTCAACTCTATGTCATTCCTGTCAGCAGCGACAAGGCAAAGGAAGACTGCGAGAACTCCGGTGAATAGGTTTTTTCTGTTTAGCATGGTCTCCAACTCCTTTTCTTTTGATGTTTATCAGAGCTGTAGCTCTTTTAGTTAACAACCTTGTTAGCGTTAGCATAGGCCTTACTAAACTGCTGATGAAAATGGACATGCACTCTGGTTTCCTCCGGGCAGGGTGGCGAAACGAGCTATTTGATTTTGCATGCTATTTTGGACATGCCAGCTGTCCTGGTTTCCTGCATAGGCAGGACAACTGGCACCTGTATGTCATGGTGTATTTCTTTTTTGAATCTTTAATATAACAAGATTCGCCTTTTTACTTAAAAAAAATAAAAATAATGTTGATGTATGATTTCCTAAGTGACTAGCTTATTTTCTCACATTGAATGATGTTTTTTTTTGTAAGTAAGAGGTTTTATATATAAAGGGCCTTCAAAAAACCAGACCAGAGGTACAAAAACATGATAGTAACCGTATTGTAGTTACTGAACTGCCCCAATAAAGGGGTAACCAGTTCAGCTAGCCGGGTAAGTATAGCATGATAGTCTAACAGTCTTATATAACAGAACTAAGCTGACTGGAAAGTAACTAAAAGAAGAGACTACTAAAAAGTGAAGAACCCCTGTGGGATCAAGCACTTGGAAAATAACTTGGCCAGGTGGCAAGAATGACCTCGTACCAAGGCTCCTCTTCAACGAGTGTCCATGTGCTTTCCAACTGCATGTCAATGTCCACGTTGCTCGCGTCCCTGTTGGCGACTGGCAAGGTGTCCTGTAGTACATGTTGTCTTGTAGCCTTCTCCACGTCCGTGTCCTCATGCGTGACCTGCTCCACAACAATCTCTGCGGAATGCTGCGTCTGAGCATTTCCTTCGCTAGTCTCTGCATGGGGTTCCTCTGCTGAAGCCGCACCTATTGGGTTGGAGGGGAAAGCCTCTTGGAAGGAGGGTCGAGATCTTTCCATCCGTGATCTGCAGTCGAAATTGGAGGTCCTCCACCCCCTGACGGAGTTTGAAGACCAAACCATAGAGAATGGTGAAACTTTCTTTCAACTGCGAGTCAAGGATGGAGTCGGAAGATAGGCTCACGTTGTTTCGGGCCCTTTGAACAGGAGGTGGCGCCCCCATGGGAGGCCTTGAGGAGCCAACTACTGGTGCATGGGGAGGCTCGAAGGTTTGGAATTCGGTGGGATGGCAAGGTATTGTGAAGAGGAGCCCGACGAGCTGTCGATAATGGCTAAGCGTTCAAACCGAGAGACAGGCGAGGTGGAGGAGGAGAGAGGTGCTAGCTCAGATTGCAGAGGCGGTGAGGAGATCATGGAAGGCGAACCAGGGGGAGAGACAGAGGGTTGGAGCCAGGGAGGATGCCATGGAGAGCCTCTTTGCGGCCGTCCTCTTTGACGCGACATAAGTTTCGTCGTTTGGAAGCAGAAAAAGACTAAGTGCTCCAGGGAAATGCAGAGAGCCTGGAGATGGGCATGGGCTGTGAGCACCATGAATGTCTAGTCTAAACCAGGCCAGGGCAATGGAGGGATGTGAGAGTCGGTCCACAAGCGAGGATGAGAGGAAAATACAGACAGAAGAGCCATAGAAAAGTTCGTAAAGGGGACGGGTACACCAGAATTAAATTTGTTGCAACGACGTAAGGTCAATTTAATGCAGGGTCGGGGTGGCGGGCGTTGGCACGAGAGAATCACATGGCTCCCTACCTCGTTGGCCTACCCGTACTCCCTCCTTGTGCCATTTGGCTTGCACTAACACCCCATCCGGGGGCACATTGAATGATGTTGATTTATGTTTAATTCAATAATTAGATCATGCACGCACCTTGAAAATAATGTTGATTTATGGTTTAATTCAGTAATTGATTAATCACACGCCTTTAAATAAGATAGATGTCTACTTTTTCGACATGAAAATAAAGTAAAGTTGATTACACTTGCGTTGTAATTGATGTTGTTATATGATTGATTTAGTAATTAAATTCTCTTGTGCCATGAACAATAATGATGTTGATTGATTGAGCTAGTTGGTTTTCGACTTCATTGTGTTAGTGGGATTTAGACACCTCCTTGTTCCTTAGAACAATTGCTAGCCCTAAGACCTTAAGTGGTCAAAATCAATTGGATGAATCATGGGCTTGAGCGTTGCTTATGTGTCCCGGAGGTCCTAACCATGCAGGATAGGTTGGGCGGGTAGTTATTTGATGTTCAGTGTTTGGTTGATCTTAATTATATTTTTCTTCGGATGATTGTGAAGTGTTGAACTGTGTTGTTGTTATTTATGTCTATGCGTTGAACATGTGTCGTTGTTATTTATGTTTATGTGTTGAACATGTGTCGCTATTATTTATGTTAATGCAATTCTTATGTGTCATTTCAGTTACGATGATGTATGTTGTTATTATGTCGTAACGAATATGAACTATGTGTTGACGTTATTTTCCTTATGCGTTTAAAAAAATAAAATAATTACCTTTTGTACCTCGTTGTTCTTTGTCGTAACAGAGGGGACATTACTTATGGTATAAGAGCAGGTTCAACCCTGTGACTTGGGAATCATTACACCTTCCACTGCATTAAACACTTGATTATTAATGACTTTTACCAATTAAAATTTAAAATTGTCCTTACGACAATCATGGTTAGAGGACACTATGGAGGTAGACAACATGGTGCTAGGAGAATAGGTGCGATGCCTCCAGTAGCATCCAGGCCAGAGGGTTCTAACCCCTAGGGAGAAGAACAATTCATTGGGCAAGAGTAGGTTGCAGTGGGGATGTGGTTGGTTGAACGAGGTCCTTCCAAAGGATGTCAGAGGCCTTGATTAACTGACTAGATAGAGATGAGGCCAGGGTGCATGTGCCCAATGAGGGTTCACAACACGCTCCAGTTGGAAGTGGTATCATTCACATAGAAATTGAGAAGGTTAAGTTTCCTGAGTTCATGGGTGCCACAGACGGCTCAGCCACCGAGGCGTGGTTGGAGGACATGACGATGTGCTTTCACTTCGTGACTATGCCTCCAACATGAAGGTCTGCATGGCAGTCTTCAAAATGAAGGGAAGTGATCTTCTATGGTGGAAGACACTTCTACCTCAGCTAAACATGGTCGTCGAAGACATGTCATGGGAATTGTTCGAGGAGCGGTCCTGGGAGAGGTATTTATTGGAGGAATTCATCAAGCACTAGCTTAATGAGTTCAACACCTTATGACAGGATAGTCATATGGTGCCTGAGTATGAGGCCCAATTCATGGAGCTGCTTAGGTATTCTCCACACCTGAACACCGAGAAGCTAAGGGTCAACAAGTTTGTGTTCGACCTTAACCTCAACATTCATGTGAAGGTGAGGATCCTAATGCCTCAAACATTGCATGGTATAGTCTAGAAGGACCTCCTAGCCGAGGAAGAGCTGATAGCTGGGATAGGGAAGGACTCCTGGAAGACCGACTGGACAGATGACGTCAGGTGCGCAACAACATCAGACACCATTAAAACACACATCAGGGTATCGAGATACATCGAGAGGATCTACGTTCATGACACCACGACGACCGACTCCTCAGAGAGGAACTCCCTACAGAGGACCACTGCATCAGTAGCTGCATTGCCAGTAGCTATAGCTTAGGTCAATAACATCTACTTCGGGGACCAGGAGTACTGGATCGAAGACCGAGTGCCGGACTTGTGGAGAACAAATTTACCAACGAGACTTTCTGGTTGAGAAGGCTAGAGCAGCAAGGTCAACATGACACACTACAGTTGGAGATTTGGGCAAGGTCCACAGGATTCATGCTGTGGTGAATAATTGCCTGGCTGAGCACTAGACCACTGTGCTCTAGACGTCAGGTACCATCGTCGACCAAACTTTTAGTATGTTTATAGATCCCGGTGCTACATAGAGATTTATTTATAGTACAATGTGAAAAGGAATTAAGTTAAAGGAAATCAACATGATGAGTTTAGATATGTCGAAAGGGCTCCAGGTGCCAAATAGAAGGTTGGAGGAAGCATTACAGACTTTCATGTTAACTTGGGAGATTTTGTAACAAAGGAAAACCTTTATGTCACGATCTTCGGATCTTGTGACATCGTGATCGGTATGGACTGGTTGGAATCACATGATGCAATAATCAATTGTAAGACGAAACGGTTGAGTTTGACCGATGATGAGGGACATAGACGAGTGTTTGTAGGAAGAAACTAGGGAGTGCCCCTGAGTTTCATTCTTCCCTACAACTACAGAAGGATGCATGTGCAAGGGATGCAAGCTATATGAAATATTATCACTAAATGAAAAGGGGTGAGGCAGAAGGATTAGAAAACCTTTTGGTAGTATGAGAGTGCTGACATGTGTCCAAGAGAGTTCCCAGGTTTCCGCCGAAAGAGAATTGGTGTTACAATCGACTGGAAACATGGAACCGAGACGATAGAAAGAACTCCTTATCAGATGTTGACACCTAAGTTACAAGAGTTGAAATGCAACTGAAGGAGTTGTTGGACCTAGGAATTATACATCCAAGTGTGTCACCTTGGGGTGTGCCTTTTATTTTCATAAGAAAGAAGGATGGGTTGTGGTGGCTCTGTATTGACTACCGTCAATTGAACAAGGAAATAATCAAGAACTAGTATCTGTTGCCAAGAATAGTCGATTTGTTGATCAATGAAAGGTGCAAAAAGTGTTTTCAAAGATCGTTTAGAGATCAGGTTATCACCAGTTACAAATTAAACAGGAAGACATTCCTAAGACCGCTTTCAAGATGAGGTTCATAAACTATGAGTTTATCGTCTTATCGTTTGAAATGACAAATGCCTCGGGGGTGTTCATGAGATTGATAAGTGGGGTGTTCCGTGAATACTTAGACAAATTTGTTCAAGTCTTCATTGACGACATATTGATATATTTTCGGACGACGAAAGAACGTGACGAACATTTACGCTTAGTATTACAGTGTTTATGAGAAGCTGTCAAAATGATCTCGAGGATTCATTACTTAGGGCATGTTATATCTGGAAAGGGCATCGCTGTGGACTCGATGAAGGTAGAGGATATTATGGAATGTCCTGTGCTAAAAAACGTACCTGAAGTACACAACTTTTTTGGTTTAGTAGGATATTACGAATGAATCGTCAAAGGTTTTTTGAAGATAGCAAATCCGATCATGGAATTGCAGAAGAAAAACAAGAAGTTTGCATGGCCCAAGAAGTGCGTAGAATAATTTCAAAGGATCAAGGGGATGTTGACGACAACGCCGATACCGAAGGTCTCTGACATCGACAAGGATTTATTGGTATGCGCAGAGACATCCAAGGAAGGTTTAGGCGGAGTATTGATGCAAGATGGTCGAGCGATCGCCTACATCTCAAGGAAATTAAGAAATCATGAGGAGAACTACGCAACACATGATTTGGAGTGTGAAGACACTATCTCATTGGACGAAAATTCAGACAAAAAAAAAATATATCATTGTGGAATGCAACATTTTTTACGCAGAATGACTTGAATGCGGGGTAAAAGCGTTGGTCATAATTACTTAGCAAATACGATTTGAGATTAAGTAAATTAAATGAATGGTTAACATAGCGGCATATGCATTGAGTCAAACACCACACTTATTCTCAGTGATGCCTCTTTAGACAAATATTCGAGAAATGATTCTAACTGGTATAAAGAGCTTGAGGAATTTTTGGACAAGACACCATGACTGTACCAAGTTTGAAGGATATGCAGTGGACAATGATGGATTGATGAGGTATAATAACTGGATTTATGTACCGCCTAAGGACAAATTGAGAAAATTGATCTTAAGCGAAGCTCATAGATCAATATACATGGCTCATCCAGGAGTCACGAAGATGAGGGCAGACCTTAAGCCCTTATTCTTCTAGAAGGAATGAAGGTGGACATAGTCAACTACGTGGCGAGATGTCTAGAATGTTAGTGATTGAAGGCTGAACATTCTAGAAGGAATGAAGGTGGACATAGTCAACTACGTAGCGAGATGTCTAGAATGTTAGTGATTGAAGGATGAACATAGACACCCGACATGATTACTACAGCCACATGCTATTCCAGAATCAAAATAGGAGGTCATTTCGATGGACTTCATTGTTGGATTGCCGCGACACGACTCAATTTTCGTGGTAGTTGACACTCTGATGAAGAGTGCACATTTTAGTCCTATGCGTATGACCTATCAGGCACTAGACATAGCTAGAAATGTTGTTAGTGAGATTGTGAGACTGGTTGGCATGCCAAAAAGTATCATATCCGATAGGGGATTAGTGCTGCATGATGATTTTGGACTAGTTCCCAAGAGGATTTGGGAACACAACTGAACTTTAGTACAACATATCACCCTGATACAGACAGGTAGGCAGAAAGAACGAACCAAATTTTGAAAGATATGTTGCATTTGTATGCGTTGGACCAACATAAATGTTGGGAAGAGTTCTTGCCACTGGTATAATTTGCGTGCAACAACATCTATTAAGGTATCGTTAAGATGGAACCATTTGAGTTTCTCTACGAGAGACCATTTCAGATGCCATTGACCTGGGATCAACTTGAGGATAGGGTCCTCGTGGGACTCGAAATGATCCAAGAAATGGAAGAACAATTGCAAATGATAAGACAAAGGATTAAATAAGTGCAAGATTTACAGAATAGTTATGTTGATGCACATCGCATTGATCACAACTTTGAAGTTGGTGACTGAGTTTTCTTGCAGGTGAAACTGCACAAGAGTTTGATTGAGTTTAGAAGGGGTGCTAAAATATCTCCTAGGTTTGTTGGGCCTTTCGAAGTTATGAAAAGGAAAGGACTATGGCCTATCGACTAGCCATGCCTCACTCTTTGAGGAGTTTGCACGATGTTTTCTTGTATATGTTTGAAACTTTATGTTAGTGATCCTAAGCATGAGATTAACATGAGTTCCTTGTGGTGTTGGAAGAGGGTGAACTTGCGGTGGAGCCAATCCGCATTCTGGACCATCAAATTTGACATCTACATCGTCAAACAATCGATCAAGTCAAGGTCCAGTGGGACAATTATAGTCCACACTCGGCTACTTGGGAGGACACATATGATATGCACCAAAATTTTCCCTATTTGTTTGATAGTTTAGACATATAGATCTTGTCAAATACTTTATTTATTGCATTTTATATATTGTACAACTTTGGGAGGAAGTTAAAAAAAAGAGGGGTGTATGTAACATCCCGCTCTTGCGAGCACATGATATTGACTTATTCTTTGAGGACACTTGCAGGCAAGTGATTCAGTTATAGTATATGATTATTTGTTTCACTTATGCATTCTTATGATGATGTTGATGGATTATGATTTATGTTGTTTCATATCTATGTATTGACAAATGCTATGGACGAGTTTCCCCTGAGTGTGTAGAAAACTTGACAGATTGAGGATGTCGATGGCATCAATGGACCTCCTTGGACTCTGGATTGAGTTAGGGAGTGGATTGTATTGGTTTGAGTATTTCATTTATGCATATGTGACATATGATTGATTTTATTATGATGTTGTTTATGGATCATTAACAATGTTTCGTTGATGGATGCAGGTTGACGATTTATTGCTAATATGATTCACATCAGGAGTAAAGGGGCCATGCACATAGACCAATTATTGAGGGAGAGGTGTGGCAGCATCGTTGTCACAACATACTAGCACTCCCGCTATGGCTCGAATTGTAGGTTAAAGATTACCTAGTTTGAGATATCCACGATGTCGTGAGGGAAGACTGAGATAGTCGCTCACGAATATTTCTAAGGGGCACACAATAACGCTGGGTCCTTATTCCTTAGAAGCCATTAGTCTCTTATAAGTCGCCCAAATTGAGTGTTGAATCCAAGGGTTGGACAACTACCAAAACCAGTCAAGGGCAAGTGGCACCCTTGGAGCACAGAGTGCGTATTGAAGGGCACGTCGTGTAATTAAAAATTTGAATCAAAGGCGAGTGGCACCCTTAGAGCACGGTGTGCGTCTTGAAGGGCATGTTGCAGAATTTAAAACTTGAGTCAATGAATCTAGGTGGCCTAAAAAAACCTTGAGCGAATGATTAAACCTTGTAAAATCTTTAAGCATGACTGGCTTTAATTAATTAATGGATTAAGGATTGAATTAATTAATTGCGAATCCCCAAATGAAAATCTAAGAATTGTTGGCTTTAATTAATTGTGAATCCCCAAATGAAAATCTAAGACTATATTAGTTTAACTAGGAGAAGACTCCTATTTTAACCCAACTTAGAATTAGTAAGGTGTCACTCATTAATTGGAAAAAAGAGGAATAAAGAGACAACTAGGAGTGATTTTAGGAGCGCTTTTAGGATGGGTGAGGAAAATTGAATTGTAATTAAAATAAATTATGGAATTTCTTGTGCAACTTATGGAGAGGGTGACAAGTGTATGGGGGAAATAGTTCTTAATTAATTATTTTAAAAATGAATTAAATGTGTAAGTGAATGGGTCATTAAGGAAACTCCTATAAAGCAAATGGGTAGAAGGGAAAGGGAATCACACGGGTTATGAGTAAAGTTATGCTGCATAAATTTTTGGATTGGTTTTACTTGTGAGAGTTGGGATACCCATCTTGAGAGAGAGAGTGGTGGCTCTACCTTGCGAGGTGAGTTGGGAGCTAGAGGATTTCTGGTTGTGTGTCTGCGTGGGATAAGGAGGAAGAAAAGTACCCCTAGTGTTGGCTGGGAGGTACCAATGAATTCTCAACGATTAACAAGTGGACGAAGGAAGGGAACGCCAGTAGCCAAGGATCTCCTTCAAAGCTATCTTCACTGGTTACGGTATTTCCTTTTATTTTTGCATAGAGATTGTAGTAGAATTAGTTGAACGGTGTATGTTATGTATAAAATTTGCAATGATTGTTTTTCTACACAAAATCTTCCTTCCGCCAATATAAATGCCGGTTATTATAGTTGTTTTAAGATACCTATGGGTTTTACATAGAGTTGAAATTTATATGTTAATAACTTGAGCCCAAGGCTCTTTAAACCTTTATTATATGTTGTTGAATGCAAGGATGGTTAACCCCAAATTTGGTCATTGACCCTGCGAAGAATAATGGCTTCGATGGTAACCCTCGCTGTGATAAGTTCTTCCATGTCATAACTCCTTTCTATATTCATCCAGGGTTGTTGGATGCGCATGCAACCCAAGATCTCCTTGCTACAAACAAAATTATGATTAGAATGCACACAAGTTATTCTCAGCCACAAATTTATTCCTGGGAAGTGAATAAGTTTTTTTCCGCAACGAAATTCTTCTTGGAGTTCTACCATGTAATTCTCTACATTTTTTTTTTAGATTTTTCCCTCTGTCTTACTCCTTTCCTTGACTGATTTTGGCTGGCCAAGGTGGCCTCTCCTTGTGCAACCTTCGTTGATTCCCTGATCATCCATGACAGAGTTCTAGGAGGTCTGTGCGCCCTCTCACTGTGCGCTACCTGACAGACTTCGGGCTGCCTGTGCACCCTCCTTTTTACCCTTCCTCGATCGAAATCCAAGAGCCATCGTTCCACCCCTTGCTCGTTCTGGATCTGACTCCGTAACTTCTGTAGTGTTTGCCTCTACTAAAACAAATTTCGTGGGCGTTAGTATCCATTGGGCTGTGGTAGTAGCAACCTTTCCCTCCCTTGGTGTGACTGTTCCAACACTTCTAAGTTTTGGTTTCGGTGTGGAGAAACTCTGTTTCTCAGTTCCGAGGTCGCGCATTCAAATTATGTGTAGTTTCTTCACATTTATCACGTCCGAGGAGGCTGTCATACATTTAGTTTTTGAAGGAAGAAGTAGCATAAATAGTGTGTGTTACAAGCTAGCGCTGAGTGCAAAGATAGAGTGAGATTGGGGGAAAAATCTATAGAGAGAATGCCTTTCAATGCTCTCACCGTCCCCATTACATTTTCTTGAGTGTTGAGGACTTACCTATTCATCACTTTCCCAACAACAGACCGTGACTTAACGTCACTCCTTCTAAAGCGCAGAAAGGTAGAACCACCTGTGCTTGCCCCTTGGTCGCCTATTTCCCGTAGATCCAGGTCATAATTAAAATGTTATTTTAAGTTCAGTTTGCATTTACCCACTCACCCTTTTTCAGGAATCTCTATGACATTCGATCTTTTTTTTTTTCCAATGAGATTTTACTTCAGCGCCTAAAAGGAGGGTTCAACTCAACCTTGTTTCGTTGTTGTTGCTGCTATTATTAAGACTTGATCAAAATAATTGACATTGATTAAATCCTTGTATAGGGGCATGTAAATTTAGTTAGGAGGATATTATATCTCTTGGTTATGGGTAAACCTTTGGAGATCTTTATAATGGATAATTGAGATATCTTGGGACCTTCCTTGTCGCTTATTATGTTGACCTTCCTAATTCCTGGGAATTACTTTAGAGGATATCAAGCAACCTTGTTTTCTTGTGAAAATATCATTGATTAATAGTTTCTATGTGGTTATGCATTAAGGCACTTGAGTTCTCTTAACTATTTTAAAAATGGTCGGGTCCTTTTTTTAAATTTTTAATTGATATTTTAAGCTAGGAGTGAGTTCCTATATTATGGCCTTAATAAATAGTTCTTCTTAATTTAAATTAGGTTTATAAGATAATAATAGAGTACTTATTCATGGATTAAATAGAGTTGGACTCCCTTAAATTGGATGGGAAGTTGGTACATGCGTCACTATGTTGTTTAAGATGATTAAGTAATTGATTCTCTTGCACCATCCAAATATTATTGATGTATGATTGATTTAACCACTATTACAATTGCGCCTTTAAATTATTGATGCATGATGGATTGATAACTAGAATACTAATTCACTAGTTAATATCATTGATGCATTGTTGATTTGGAGCTAGATTACTTTTGCGCTATAATTTATTGTCAATGGATGATTGACTTAACCAATATTACAATTGTGCCTTTAAATTTTGATGCATGAAGGATTAAGTAACTAGATTGTCCTACGCTATTGAATAATGATGATGCATAAATGATTAAGCTTTTAGATTACTCACACACATTGTAATAATGTTGATGTATGATTTCCTATGTGACTATCTTATTTGTGTGCATTGAATTACGTTGATTTATGTTTAATTGAATAATTAGATCACGCACGCACCTTGAAAATAATGTTGATTTATTGTTTAATTCAGTAATTGATTAATCACACGCCTTGAAATAAGATAGATGTTTTATTTTGCACCATGAAAATAAAGTAAAGTTGATTAAACTTGCGCCTTAACTGATGTTGTTATATTATTGATTTAGTAATTAAATTCTCTTGTGCCATGAACAATAATGATGTTGATTGAATGAGCTAGTTGGTTTTCAAATTGATTGTGTTAGTGGGATTTAGACACCTCCTTGTTTCTCAGAACAATCTCCATCCCTGAGACCTTAAGTGGTCAAAATCAATCAGATGAATCCTGGGATTGAGCTTTGCTTATGTGTCCTGGAGGTCCTAACCATGCATGATAGGTTAGGCGGGTAGTTATTTGATGTTCAGTGTCTTGTTGATCTTAATTATATTTTTCTTTGGATGATTGTGAAGTGTTGAACCGTGTCGTTGTTATTTATGTTTATGCGTTGAACATGTGTTGTTGTTATTTATGTTAATGCAATGCTTATGTGTCATTTTAGTTACGATGATGTATGTTGTTATTATGTTGTAACGACTATGAACTATGTGTTGACGTTATTTTCCTTATGCGTTAAAAACAAATTACATTTTGTACCTCGTTGTTCGTTGTCGTAACGGAGGGGACGTTACACTTGGCCAAAAGGGCCTTAGTAAGGTGGAATTTTTCTTTCTTTGGGAATTGGGAAGTTGATATTTGAATGACTCAAGTTACCAAAGTTTTCAGAATGATTTTTTTTTGGGTTGGGTGATGGTGAGAATGGGCATGAAGGTATATGTTGGTGTGAGTATTTTTCCTATAGACTTGGTGGGTAAGGGTTCCATCAAGTTGATGAGAGACGATAATATTTAGAAATGGAAGAGAGTTTTTGGTTTGGGTTTCATCATAAATTGGATGTGGATGGAAATGTTGTTAAGATGGTCAAATAAAGAGTTCAAGGAAGAAATCCCGTGAGGTTAGATGACAATGGTATTGTCAACAAATCAAAATGAACATTTGCATTTTAGATGAAATTTGTCCAATTCTAAAGTCTTAAGGGTTTTAGGGTTAACCAGATTGGAAATAAGTTCAAGTGCTTCTGGAATAGGGATTTTGGTGAATACGAAAACAACATCAGAATTGACCATGATGTCATGTTCATCAAGGTTCAGAGGATGCGTTTTTTGAATAAAAGTAGAAGGATATTTAATAAATGAGGGAGAATTTCCAATAAATGATCGAAGAAAATTAGCTAGGGCATAAGTGGGTGATCCTATAACACTTACTATAGGTCTAAGAGGGATATATTTTTTATGAATTTTGGGTTGCCTATGGATTATCGATGTTTGTAGGTTATGAGGGATATTAAAATTTTGAACTCAAGGGATAAGACGCTGGATGTTTCATAAACCTTCACAGATTTTACTTTCAGAAAGTTTAAGAAATATGGTGGAAAAATCTATCATAACTCGATTGTCAATGGGTAGCGAGGAGAACTATCACTAGTCATGATCAATAATTGTGAGCTAACTCATCACCAATATTTAAGGAAAACCATGCCACCTAATGATCCACTGGTGGTTGGTATGGGGGCATGCTTTCACCCTTTCTAGAGTGGGTCTTGGGTGGTTAGCTTGTTTCCTTATGTCCAAGAGACATAAGTTCCTAACCAATTAAAAAACAAGTATCCTTGTGGTCATTACTGAGGCTACCTTTAGTCCAATCATATGATTTTTAAAACATTTAACTTACATAAAACTGAATATTACCCTATAACAATTTAACCTCTTACCTAAAAATAAATAAATATAATTATAACATTTATATCAAACTTCTTTATAATATTTAAAACAAATATTAAAACAAATAACTTATATTCGTTGTTGTACATGCACAATTACGTAACTTTGATTGTATAAACATATTATTTTTTGATAAAAAAACTTTAATCTTTAATTGTGTAGATATTAAATTATTATTATTATTATTTTATACTGGGGGAATAAAAAACGCACGATTCTCGTACTCGCATGACACGGGGTCGATCCCTGTCGGCTACCACTATAACCCCAGGTGCTCCATGCAACCCATAAGAATGGAGCACAAGTAAATCAAGGTGAGAATCGAACTTGAGACCTCCTTTTTTACAAATTTCCTTCCATTTACATGACACTTGCCAATTGGTCTACACCCCTGCGGACGTAGATATTAAATTATTAATATGGTGTAAAAGTTCAGATTTGAAACGTCAACATTTGGAAGAGGTCTAACTCTTACATATGTTTGGTGTATTTAGTACCACATTGATAAGCGAGTGATTTCATTTTTGAAGGTGGTATGAACTCCATTTTCAAATATGTTAAGTGGTGAGAGCGAAGATTTTGTATCATGGTATCTATCAGGACCCCACAGGACATCTATTCAGATCTTGTGATCATTCACCTCCTGAGGGTGTGCGACACTGCGATGATTCTTACTTGGCTTCTTGGTAACACCAATAATACTTCATCCGAACTATGCCTCTTCACCTAGAGCATACCCATACTCCGTTCTAGGCTACAAGGGAGTCACACTCCAGCTTTGTGAAACTCACTTGTATACTTTAGACAATCTTATTAACTTCTTAACACTTAGTCATTTAAGCATACATCCAAGAACATGAGAAATCAAGAGAACAATTGTGAAACAAACAAGAGGCATACATAGAAATAGTGTGGGTGGCACAAACCGTACCTAACACCTAACTAAGTCTTGTTATTGCAAAACAATTACAATATGAGCACGACCAACTCAGTTTACAACTTGGGTAGAGTCACACGACTCGCCTCACCTCACAAAGAAACTCATACACAGATTCATCACACCAATACTCTCTATCGTAACCACCTTCACAACCTCTTGCGGTGCGCCCCATTCATGCACCCTATCACATATTTGTTGTCCCTTCTCTGTTGTAGACTTCACTGAGTTAACATAGACTTTGGTTTTGCTTCACACATGCCTCCAACAAACCTGCTTTTCAGACTTCCCCAAACTCTCCTAGTGTGTCCCACACTTGGCTACTTGTCTTCCATCTTTGCAACTCTAACTTAGTTTTTCCTTGCCTTAGAACTTTGTCTTAGACTTTCTCTTTATGCCTTCATGCTCTTCCTCAAATATTCCTTCCTTGGTAGTGCACCCTTGTGCTCTTATATGGATTCCAAAGGTCATCATCACAAATCATTGCATGCTTTGGGTGTGTTGCGCCCCTTCGTGAACCACCATGCCAAAATGAATTGTCATATCCCTTCCCAAACCCAGTGCTCCCAAACGAACTAGTGTGCCCATCAATCGTCATGTCTCTTGGCTCGATGTGCCCCATCCTTGGGCATGCCCCCCTTGCCTTATGTGTTTCCTTTTGCTGATCAATGGGACTCTTCATGGGTGTGCTGATGGGGCCATCCAACCTCTCCAATGCACTCATATTGCTAAGGGCATGCGAGTCCACTCCTTAGGAATGCACCCAATTCGCCTCGTCCTTTCCCAAATGCAACCTGAGTCTCCATCAATCATCGTAAAGCACGTAAGGGGTATGCCCCCTTGGTGCCACACATCACCATCGTACACCCAAGGTTCCTTTGCTCACATCCACATTTATTCATTCGCCCAACCGACTGCATGCTCCTTGTGTTCTCTTTCTTGAATTTTCCCCAGGTTTTCCCAAGTAGTGCACACACTCAATGGGTGTCACATAAGACCTTACATCCTCCCCCACTCCAAGTTGTTGTCATCCTTGGAAACATCTGTTGATCTCCATCGAGTTCTGTCGCATCTCCGGATCTCATCACCTCTCAACAACCACTGTCTCCTCCACTGCTATCGTCAAGGAAAACTCCCCATAGGAAGTTACATGAGTCTACAAAGTGTCTTGCCTCATTGATTTACTGCTGCTTCCATAATTCGGTCTGTCTACTCATACTTCCGTGCATTGGATCCCCTCATGACTTTGGTTGATTGGGTAGCTAGTCTAATCATTGTGTCTGTGTCTCAATAACTCACATCTTCATGTTCAAACACCCTTTTTTGTCCGCAAACTTGTCACATTTACAACTCCTCACTTCTTACAATCTGTCAAGTCACCAAACTATGTTCCCAACAAAATTCACCAAGTCACCTCCTTAAGGAGCCCCATAGGCCTCACTGCCTCCCACTGAGACAATGAGCCAACGTGCTGCGGTCTAGTTTGAAGTTGAAGGGGGATGGATGGTTGGGCCATCTCCCTCATCTCCAATATGTCCCAATGCGATCAGTGGAGAGTCACCATACTTTTGCATTATGTACACAAGAATCGATACACTTGAACTGGATATTCCTTCATACTCCTTAATGAGTCATTTTAAATTAGGGTCATACAACCATTCGCCATGTCCAAGTTCACTACAGGAGGAATCAACCTCTTCCTCGGTTCTCTTCCACCAAGGATGTTGCATCTCCCTCATGTCCTCTTGGTCCATGGGTGGTCTCTGCTCCTATTCAATGAACTTATCTGACATTCTCATCTCCATGACTTTCTATGATCTTCGTTGCGATTCATAAACCTTCAAACAAAAATTAGCCAAGACATCCACTGTCTTAGCCAGATCTCCAACTATGTCTTCAACATTAACAAGCCTCCATTCCATCAACAAAAGTATCCTTTCATTCTTTGTGTTAGGCTATCCAGCCATCACCCCACATTGTCCAAGTTTTCCCCCACAAGGCTGTCTTCTCTGGCTATCCACAACAACCATATGCAAGGAGGACATCCACGCATCCCCTTCCTTCTTCCTTATGGTAGGAATAAAACATGGAGTATGCCTTTATAAAATGGCCAAAATGTTCATGTGAGGATAAGGTGTTGCCTTTTCCTTCCTCATGAACTCCTGTCTCAACACAAATTCAAAATCATCTTATGAACAATGGTGAAACTTGTCCTTTTGCACCAGTCACCAAGATTCCATGAGATATCCTTGGCTACACCAATGACCCTCTCTACACCTTCATTGGTTTAGGCTGTAGTCCAAGCCTCTACACCATGTCCTCCCTCCAAAAGTTACGAGTCACCCCACGGTCCACCATAGATGTTATTGACTTCCCATTGAGTTTGACTTGCACATAGAAAAGTTTTCTCTCATATTTCTTTTTGCTTTCTGTGGATTCACCCTCCATGACAACGTTCAAAATATCCAAGACCCCAACATATGGGTTGTCTGCCTTCTCCAAAGCATTCAACTTCTATTTCAAGGGACAATTCTTTGCATAGTGTTCCTTGGACATCTTTGTCTTTCCTTTGTCCTTATTCTTCCCCCTCCCTTGATGTTGCTTCTCACCTTGGGCATCCTCATTGTTAATAAGAGATGTCTTGGGTTCACCCTTAAAGTCCAATAGTTTGTCCGCTGCAGTGATGGCTGCCGCAAGAGTCTAGACGTTCTGTCATTGCAACTCACTCTATGCCCATGGTTGCAGATCATTCATGAAGTGGAAAAGTCTGAAATGTCTTTAATCTCCAACATGAGCTCTGTGAACTTATTTATGTAGGCTTGGATTTTACCAATGTGCTTGAGAGCCAACAATTGATTTCTTGTGATCCATGCTTGTTTTCCCAGACCAAACCGTGCCTTCAAGGATGCCTTCATTTCCTCAAGAACATCGATGCAACGTCCACCTTGGATTCGTCTGAACTTTCGTTCAACTGCTCCAAGTGTTTCTTAATGCCCCAATATAAGTTTCCAAGCAACTTAGTATTGCGGGTACCATCTTGGGTTCCCTTATCTTGACCGTCATCGACATGACAACAACGCTCTATCCATTGACCAAAGCTCATTTTAACAATGTGATGGTGTCATCTTGGTCCTTCAACCTTTGTGTGACTAAAGAAAGTGTGTCCTTCGCTGCCTTGAGTCTATCTTGAACGTCATCGGTCAAGGTGCCAGTAGTCAAGTTTGCGGTCGTTTGGCACTCCCAGACGACTTCATTGAACCCATACTTCACCTTGCCTATCTCAATCTCCATAATTTAAACCTTCTCACCATGTTGACACATTACGTCTGTCATCTGCTCAACAATCTTCTCCAAGATAATGGGTCGATCCTTAGATGAAATTGAAATTGAAGGGATAAATGAACTATCAATGAATCATCCGAATTTATCCAGTACCAAGCGTTGTTTAAAGCTAATATTCTGATATCTTCAACTCTTTGAAATCCCCACTTGTTGAAACAATGACGGCCTTCTTCAAGAACTTCGCCAGAGCCAACCCAATGCGTCGATTTTTCTATATGGAAGAGAAGAGGGACGTTCACTTTCATTCGCGTGGGATTGTTCTACCTGTGTATGTTCATATGCTCCAGTTTTTCTATATGGAAGAGAAGAGGTACGTTTACTTTCATCTGCGTGGGATTGTTCTACCTGTGTATGTTCAGATGTGTCGGTTTGTCTATATGAAAGATAAGAGCGAGGAGTTGAAGAGAGAGAAGGATTCTGGTATTGTATTGATGTGGGTAATCCATTCTTCAGCTGTGACATATTCTTATTGATGGAATACAGTCTGATATTGGCTTCCCTCTTGCTGTCAAACTCGTCCATGTATAGTCGAAGGCCCCAATCGCCATAGAAAACAAATAAATGCATAATCCATTCCATATTCCATACAAACACCATCATCTTTGTATCTCTCATAGGATTGGTGTGAGAAATCATATCGATATTTCTGTGTGCACATATTGTAAATAGTTGTATATATCAATGCATATTACACACGTCGTTGCAGGCTCCAATCACATATCTTAGAAATTCATGGGCGTCTTCCTACCTTCCTTCAATTCAGATTCATCCTTACTGGAAATATCAATTCCTCTGCCATCCCGAATACAAAATGTCCTTTATCATCATCTTGGCATCTCTTAAATAGTTCTCAACATGCTCCATGCATTTCTTAAACAAATCCATGTTGAGCTCCTCAAATATGGCCCTGGTAATGGTGGAGTAATAATCAATATCTTCATAGAAAGAATCTATCTCAATGGTAATTTGATGAGTTGAAGACAACGTTCTCTTTTCCTTTTCACAATTTGTTTCTGAGTCTCCTAAATACTCACTACCTAAATGGGTATCTCCTGCTATGGATTTAACATCAAAGATACCCTCTTCAATAGTTAATAGAGAAGCATCAAATGTTCCTCCCCTTAGATAAAAAATCAAAAGCATTTTTCTCACCAATGGAGGTAGCCTTTTTGTCCAGACCATAAACAATTGCAGCCACAGTTGATTCATTTATGATTCTCATCACATTTAGCACCATTTGTGGCTTGCCTCTATCAATTCCAATGCCATTAATGCAAACCTTCTGCTTTGTCATCATACTACCTCATCCATGGCTCTGTCAACAAAGACATACATGACATCATAGGCAATGTCTCTCATCTATTTGCCATCAATGCCAACCTGTAATGCCACATTGCCAACAATCTCCCCCTTTGGCATTGATGGCAATACTATTTTCATTTCTCCCCCTTTGACATCAAGGGAAAAGGGTTGAATTACTCCCCCTGATTTTTATCATTGTCTCCTTTCTCTTTTCACATAAGTGGAGAAAGATGTAATCAACTCCCCCTAACTATGTACTTTCTCTGAAACCAATTGTACTAGTTGATACAAATTGTTTTGAAAACAAAAACATGGATTCATTAACCAAGTAATGAGACATTAGTAGATCTGATTTCTGATCTAAGTCATCTTTTAAAATTTTAGATTTTCAAGATTATGGAGATGAAATTCTCAATGTTTTATCCTTCTTCATTTCTTTCACTGAACTTGATTTCATCATGGTTTAATCAAAGTTTCATTACATCAACAATTGACTTCCAAGGTTCAAGCCCCGCTCTTTTATACTTCAATCTCCCCTTGATATCATGCACTATCTTCTATGCTGCTACAATGACTGTCTATGCCCTCAAACATAAATTTTCCTTGGGCTACAATCAAATATGATCATGAAGGTATCTGTGCCTTTGTCAAATGCCTCACTAATTTATGCTCATATTGGCTTCACAAATCTGTTTATGCTTTGCCTCAGGGGATTTTTCAAGAATTCTTTAATGCCTCATGCAAATAGTTCTTTCAATCTCTTGGCATTCTTCCAGGGATTTGTCCATTCCACAAGTAACTTCCTTACTCTCTTTTCTTTCTTGACCTTGATCCACTTTATTTGCAAGTTTCTCATTTTCTTCCTTTTTTTTGCTTTTCTACATGTTTCTCTTCTTTTGTCACTCCATCAATTTCAAGGGTAGGATCTTCATCATTATTCATGTTTTGTACTTCACAATTTATTCTCCATACCTTTGTGTATCCTGGTCTAGGAGGTCTTGCTATGAATATTCTGGCAATATGACCATAATTATGACAATTATAGCATTCAATTAGATAATTTGGCAAAGGGCCACAAGGATTATGATTTCTCCTAATTTTGTTATGTTTTCCATATGCTTGACAATCTGATACTTTATGTCCATAGTTATTACATGAATAACAATAACCCCTAAACATTTGTGAAGATCTTCTGAAAATGAATTTATTTTTCAACTCCTTTTTGTTAGTATTTAAAGTAGGGGGAATAATACTTTCGTTCTTCACATACCCAAGCCCAGTCTTGTTGTTAGGATCTTTCATTTCACTTGAACTACATGTCTTTTCTTGTCTTACCAACCAACGTCTCTTGGTTCTACAGTCAACAGACTTGTGACCATAATAAAAACAATAGTCATAGGATGCAATTTTGTACTTGGAAGTTTTTTTATCTTCTTGCTTGTGATTACTATTTCTTTTGAGGTTACTCTTCTTGGGAGGATGAGAAGATTCTTGAGCATAGGAGTTTGCATTCTTGTCATCCTTTTGCTGCATAGTTGTTTCTTTGAAGGTATCATCACAACACTTGTCATCTTCTACATCAATCTGAGTAATAGGACTTGATCCTTTAACCATGTGTACCTTGTCATATCCAAGGCCAGATTTGTTCGAGGCAAATCTTTGTAGACTGATAATTTTATCAAGGGCTTCAGTTCCTTTCTTGAATTTTTCAACAGTATTCAGTTGATCCTTGAGTCCAACAACTTCTTGTTTTAAATTCTTRGCTTCTTCCATGCTAAATGCTGCTTGTTGTCTTGAACTGTGTAGCTCCTCTTGTGAGGACATTAGTTGAATTTTTAAGGTCTTATTTTCTTCCTCACTTTCTAGTTGTTGTTGTTTGAGATCTTCAACCTTTTGTTGCTCCTTATTAAGAGATTGTTCCAAAGATTACAATCTCTCTTGATCCAGTTGGACTTGGACTCTAAAGTCAACTATGATTTTCTCAAGTTCATTCTTCTTTGAACCTTGTTTCCTCCTTTTCTCCAGCATGATATCATTTAGTTGTTTACACCTTTGTTTATATTTTCTCAGTTCATCCAAAGTACACTCAAGCTTAGCTTCAATATTGACTTCTCCTTCCATGTCTGAGTCTTCTTCAAAAGAATCTTCATCACTAGAATTGTTGTAGACTGAACTTTTTTCCGATTGATATGCTTCATTTGACTTCTCATCTGAGTAGATGTTTTTTTATCTTGTCCCAAAGTTCCTTTGCAGAGTTACATTCACCTCTCTTCTCTTTGACATCATCAGGTAATCCATCAAGGATTGTATTCATTTCCATTGAGTTACTTTTCTTGGATTTATTTTGAGCTGGAGTCCTTACTTTGTTTGGTGGGAAGTAATCAATGATCACTGAATTCCATACATCATGTCCCAATGGCTTCAGATGAATTTCCATTCTTGTACTCCAAAATATGTATTCTTCTTTTCCAGGTATTGGAGTTCCATTCACAGTGTAAATATTTTGTCCATCCAGATGTGCTTAATTTGATTTTCCTTTCAGTTTGTTAGACTGTTCTTAAAGGAACCTCTCTCTGATACCAATTGATGGAATATACAACAATACTGAGCGGGGTGGGGTGAATCAGTATTGCCTAGTTTTTGCTTATTAATTCCAATTGATATTAAGCACACACATTAATTATTCAATTAAGAAATATGATGAAAAACAAACCCTTATGAACACAAGATTTTATCGTGGAACCCAACAGGGAAAACCACCAACTCTTTTCTCATTAATAAATTGTTCTTTTACAAAATTGTTTTCAAGCTACAACTTGATGGAGAGACTATCCCCAAGTTTCTTCATCTACGACTGAAGGGATTCTTCCACACCCCATTTACCAACTACGACTGAAGGGATTCTTCCACACCCCATTTACCAACTACAACTGGAAGGAGGCTACAACCCCCTAGTTTATCTGCTACCACTGAAAGGATGCTACGACACCCTATTTACCAGCTGCAACTAGAAGGAGGATAGGACCCCCTACAGGCTTGTAGCCCGCTCTAGCACCACCATGTTAAGTTTATTGTCAATATGTGAATTTGTTGCTAACATCCAATTGATTTCACAATGCAATTCAATCTCTGATTCTCTTCATATTGAATTTGATTCATGCAACCATTAACACAAGTCCTGTCAGATTTGACTTTTTGACTTTGAATTGTTTTCCCTTGCTCTACCCTTCCTCCCTTTATTCAAGTTATAACACTTATACCTCTCTTACTGTACTATGTTCAAGGTGTTCATAAACACATAGAGAAACTATCAATTCTTCAAGTCTTCTTAGAATCATTAACTGTTTCACTTTCTACTTGTCTGCTGCAACCTCTGCTTGTATGGTCTTTTGGTTATCTGCAGTTAAACTTCATCTCTTTCTCTCTGGATTTTTACTCTATTTAAAACTTCAGTCTTGGAATAACTTTATCAGTGCTGACATTTTCTTCAATTAATGATCTTCTTTTAAACTTTAGCTAAAAGCCTTCAATACTTTCTCATCTTCTAAAAATGATCTTCTGATAAGAAACCCTGAGCAACTCCATTCCTTTATTTGGTTACTTCATACCAAACTTCTTGACATCAAATTCTCTTAATATAGCTGGACTCCTCTGCTTCTTTGATCTTCATATATTAACTTATGTCAATATATGTTCAAGTATATATATGTGTAAAAACTTTTGAATACGAAATATTATGACTTTTCACATAAGTCACGTGCCTCTACATTAATTTTCAATAACTACGTAACTCTTCATTTCATTTCGGCATTTCAACATAATTAATATTTTGACAACTATATTAATTAAATCATTTTTATTTCACATTTGCAAATATAGTGAGTGAATACCATGGGAGAATACCGCTTTCACTTTTTCATCCACTTTTACTTAACTTCCTTTTTAATCCAACTTCACTTTTAATATTAAAACTTCTTTTTAATATTAAACTTTTCATTTTAAAAACTTAAATCTTCTTTTAATTTTCTTTTGACCTTCTTTAATTTTCTTTTATACTTTATTCTTTAATATTCTTTTAATTTTTTCTTTTCAAATAGGACTTCATTCTTTTCTTGTAATACTTCCGAATCTTTTTCTTTATATAAAACTTTTTCAACCTTGATTAAAATAGTAATAGATATTCTACGAATTATGATAATATCAAAACTATTTCCTTTCACCTTCGCCATTAGTCAAACATGCTCCTCCTCCAATGATGGCACCAAAAACAATGTCTCAATGATATCCATAATAAATCAATGACATCAATGACAACATCTCAATCATGCTTGACCATCACTTTGACATTAATGACAAGAGATTTTCTTAGCTCCTTCATTTAAGATTCACCTATGACATAGCTTGGTAGATTGGATAGCTCCCTTTCTACTTATGCTTCTTCATGGAGTTGCTCCCCTTATTTAAATGCTATCTTTTAACTGTCACTTTTGTAATTGAGTTTACTTCTTCCTTTGATTCTCATACATTTCTTTAAGGCTGCTCCCCTTGTCATGGATCATGAGGATATTATTTCTTCTGATATCTCAACGATTCACTCCAATGTAATCTTGCGATTTTTGGCCTCGTTTTACAACGTTCAGTCTACAATGTTTTTTCAATGGTCTCATGCCTTCCTTTAGGATGGCACACACAATGATCATTTACACATGAAATAATTACTAGTACATGCAATCAATCTTCAACTTGTTTGACTCATTCACACATTGGGTTTCAATCCTCCCTGTAGCTATGCATTTCTTTTCGTACTATCAAATATGATGTGTATGGCGTATGTGTTCTAATACCATTACAACTTGCACAATACATATAATCCACAACATATTTGACCAAAATTCCCTTCTCTTCCTCGATGCCTTGCTTGTCTCAAGTTTTTTCCACTGGTATAGATGCAATTGGTTTCACAGAATTTTGAGACTTCTCAACTGCACAGGAATGTGTCTTTGTTTTACTATAGGGTTTTATCAACTTTGGTGGGCATCTGATAATTGCAATATGTGGACCTCTCTTCTTCTATTTTTCTCTGTGTGATACGATTCTCTTCTTCTATTTTTCTCTGTGTGATACGATTTAGACGAAATTGAAGGGCTAAATGAACCATCAATGAATCATTGGAATTTATCCAGTACCAAGCGTTGTTTAAAGCTAATATTCCGATATCTTCAACTCTTCAAAATACCTACTTCTTGAAACAATGGCGACCTTCTTCAAGACCTTCGCCAGAGCCAACCCAATTCGCTTGTTTTTCTATATGGAAGAGAAGAGGGACATTCACTTTCATTCGCGTGGGATTGTTCTACCTGTGTATGTTTAGATGCTCCAGTTTTTCTATATGAAAGAGAAGATGTACGTTTACTTTCATCTGCATGGGATTGTTCTACCTATGTATGTTCAGATGTGTCGATTTGTCTATATGGAAGAGAAAAGTGAGGAGTTGAAGAGAGAGAAGGATTCTGGTATCGTATTGATGTGGGTACTCCATTCTTTAGCTATGATATATTCTTACTGATATAATACAGTCTGATATTGGCTTCCCTCCTTTTGTTGTCAAACACGTCCATGTACATTCGAAGGCCCCAATCGCCATAGAAAACAAAAAAATGCATAAGCCATTCCATATTCCATACAAACACCGACATCTTTGTATCTCTCATAGGATTGGTGTGAGAAGTCGTATCGATATTTCGGTGTGCACATATTGTAAATAGTTGTATAAATCAATGCATATTACACACGTCGTTGCAGGCTCCAATCACATATCTTAGAAATTCATGGGTGTCTTCCTACCATCCTTCAATTCAGATTCATCCTTACTGGAAATATCAATTCCTCTGTCATCCTGAATACGAAATGTCCTTTATCATCATGTTGGCATCTATCAAACACTTCTCAACAAGCTCCATCCATTTCTTAAACAAATCCATGTTGAGCTCCTCAAATCTGGCCCTAGTAATGGTGGAGTAATAATCAATACCTTCATACAAAAAATCGATCTCAATGGTAATTTGAGGAGTTGAAGACAACGTTCTCTTTTCCTTTTCAGAGGTTGTTTATGAGCCTCCTAAATCCTCACTACCCAAATGGGTATCTCCTTCTGTGGATTTAACCTCAAATATACCCTCTTCAATAGTTAATAGAGAAACATCAAATGTTCCTCCCCTTAGATAAAAAATCAAAAACATTTTTCTCACCAATTGAGGTAGCCTTTTTGTTCAGACCATAAGAAATTGCAACTATAGTTGGTTCATTTATGATTCTCATCACATTTAGCATCATTTGTGTCTTGCCTCTATCAATGCCAATGAAATTAATGCAAACCTTATTCTTTGTCATCATACTACCTCATCCATGGCTCTGTCAACATAGACATACATGTTATCATAGGCAATGTCTCTCATCTATTTTCCTTCAATGCCAACCTGTAATGCCATATTGCCAACACTATCATGACCCCTTAGGATGTCTATTTAGATATTGCTATCGTTCATGTCTTGAGAGTGTGCGACATCGCAAAGATTCTTACTTGGCTGCTTGGTAACACCAAGAATACTTCATCCAGACTATGCCTCTTCACCTAGAGCATACCCATACTCTGTTCTAGGATATGGGGGAGTCACACTCCAAATCTACGCAACTCATTTGTATACTTTAGACAGTCTTGTTAACTGCTTAATACTTAGTCATTTAAGCATACATCCAAGAACATGAGAATCAAGAGAACAATTGTGAAACAAACAACATACATACATAGAAGCAGTGTGAGTAGCGCAAATCGTATCTAACACCCGACT
>JASDQU010109389.1:94626-134152 GCA_032191745.1 Picea mariana
TACCTCAACCAAAATCCCTCATCAATTTCATCATCCAAATATGATTTTCAACTCCGTAATAGACCTGGTGTATATGATCACATACCTGCAAACCTTCCTTAACTTTAACAACAAGATACTAGCATTTTCATCAAACGTTTCTTTAGTCTCACAAGACTAGTTTTGGATTAGTCAACAACCCTAAATTGAAATAATCATAAATTTGTACCTGTAATGAATAAATATTTGAAACTGATACACAATGTTATTCAGTGTGTTTTATGAAATTTCTCCAGGTGTCACTACTTGGAACCTCTTAGAAAAGGAGTTATGGAAAAAATGGCACACCTTGCTAAATTCTAGCTTATTCTAGAGAGCGACCTTGTAGAGCGTGCCCCGCATGGAATATTTGTTGAATTGATATGAATAAAGGCTTGAATCTAACCAACACATTTTTTATTACTGAATTTGGATCTGTTATGAAGAAGTTATGACATTTTTACCTGAAACACCTATTTTTGACTAGTTCCAGGACTAGCCACAAACCCTATTTTCCACGGAGTGTAACTCCAAAAATACAACAACCCACAAGCTGAATTTTTTACCACAGATACTTGGATATGTTTCCTCAATGGAATAGAAATTTCACGGTCTGAATCATTCTAGAAAAAAAGTTATTGCGAAAATGGTGAGATGACTTGAAAAAAGACATACCTTAGAAAGCATCATCAAAAGAATTTATCCTTCCTTGAATTCCGGCCTTCTTTTCTTCACTTTCCTCGGAAATTGGGCTTAGATATCTTTTGGTTACCTCAGACACCTATAGGTATTCAATATTCTCAAGTGTGTCTTAAATGAGAGAGCCTTGCCTCTTATTTATACTCTCCAAGTAGCTTCCTTTAAAACATCTTCTAGGTCACTTTGCCCACTTTCCTTATTTTAGGGTTAAACCAATTCTAATTTCTCCATTAAATTTATTTTGTATTCACTTTGAATTATAGTACACTCATCACTTGACTTTATTATTTACCTTTTAAAATCTCTTAAACCACTTTGACTACTTTGACCTTTTGGGGCTTCTAGATGACATATGAGGGTCTTCCAACTTCGTAAGGCCATAACTCTCAAACCGTGAGGAGTTATGTGACATTCCACATACCACCAGAAATGGAATGACATGTAATATCCATATAGAATAGTATTACCTAAAAATATATCAAAACTCATATCGTTATTCATCAAACAAACTTGGGTCCATTACTCAAACTTGGGTTCTCCAAATTCTCATGGCCATAACTCTCTAACCGTGAGGAGTTATGTGACGTTCCACATACCACCGAAAATGGAATGAAAAACAATATCCATATAGGATAGTTTCAATGACAAATTCACTGGCATTCATCTCATTATTCCACAAATAAGAATGGGTTCTCTAACCATACTTCTAGGATAACTCAATCCACAAAGCATCTTCCCGTGAGGGATTTCACCACAAGGGGACCACTTTGGAGTTAATCCATTTCTACTTATTATCAACCATGAAAAGACAATAACGATTCATCTTTACATCAAAAAATCTTGGGTCCATTACCCAACCTTTGTGCTACGGGGATTTCTTCAAGGGTTGACATCAATGACAACCAACCTTAATCAACATGAATAATATACTCTTCGGTGGAGCCTTAACCTTCCACAATTTTGACCACCACCATATGATCTCAATAGGTTTGAGGGGTTACAGAGATAAATGTAGAGTTTTTGAAATATTTGCACAAAATATCTAGCTAACAATGAAGCATACACGACATACAATGGTGTGAAGAGAAGAGACAAAAAAATGGAGGAAAGAATGAAAGAATTTCTATTAACCGAATAAGAGAAATGATACAATACAAGTGATATACTATGTATTACACAACTAACTCACCATAGTAGTCAAATAATGCACATTAGGAGTGATCTAGAGAGATTTGACACACACTAGCAGTCACTAGAGTCAACTGCCACCTAGTCCTAGTTAACTGGCCATGCGGTTGTCAGTTAACTAGTCAAACCAAAGTGAAATGAGGAGAACATCACTCACACATGTGGAATGCACCTTACTGGTGAGGATCACAATGCAAATGTGCATTAGTGGTGATGTTGTGCAAGTTTCCATGAGTCAGAGGTTGAGGATATCTTGTTACATAAGTCATCATTAAGGCTAACCTCAATCTCCACCATACTCTCAATTCAACATCTTCAATTGGAAATTTAAAAAAATTCCAACTTGAATTCTTTGTAACAAGGGTGCATATAAAATTTTCAATGAAATGAAGACTCTCAATGATAGAGTGATGAATGAAAATGCTTCATAGAACCCTTATACATAGATGTCGAAAGAGCAAAGAGATTAACAATATTGATAGTTTCTAATATTGTTGTAACTTGATAGAATATCCATTAAAGAGGAAAATAGCATTATATTAACATGCAAGTTGTATTATGTTACATTGGGCTATGCAAATATATAGGAATATCTCACTTCATGTGATGGGCAAGAGGCTATGTTTGTGAAATGCTTGGTAGTGTTGTTGACATTAGGAGACGATTCTTCAATGTTTGACTTTGTTGTTTGTCTATCTGATAACCCAAATGTTGGATATACTCCTTATCTTTGTCATTCTCATATGGAAAACTATGTTAGTATGACTACTTTGAGGTGGATATGTTAATGACTTGGTCCATAAGTTCAACTTTCTACATAGGTGGGAATGGATCAAGTGTCTTTGACAAAATATGAGACATTATCTAAATGCAAAGGAAAGTTGGTTTCACAATATAGGTTGATAGACTACAATGAACATACACCCTACCATATAAAAAATGCACCAAATATGTACTATGAAAGACATAGTTCATAGCGAGTATTCCTTTCAACAATAATTCTCTAGGGAAAGTGGCACATTGAAAGTTGGATTTAATAGAAGTTTCCCCATACAATGGAGGAACTTGATGCAATCGGGACCATTGATTCGTATAGTGGGATGGATGATCTAGGTGGATATTGGTGGCCACCTATATATTCCACTAACTTAGAATAGTTCCACATCTTGGTAGTTCTACTACAATTTTTCAAGTCTCAAACTTTCAATGTGTTTTTCAAGCATTTACCTTGCATTTTTGGCAATTGACTTATGACACATAATCTTTGATTGTGTGGATTTATAAACACATAAAGTATCTATTAATATTTGTAATAGCCCAATAAATTCCATAAACAAAGTTTGTATGAAAATTTGTGGCCCTAGGAAGTTGACATATTAACTAGCCTCTCGGGGGCTCTCATTCCTTTTGCCACATTATTTCCTAGGGTTGGGGTTTTAGATATTTAGGGTTTTTGGATCTTAGGGCCCATACTTTATGTTGAAAAGGTAGTATTGACCTTTTATAATGTCTTCTTGTGAATGATCATAGCTAACACATCTCTCTTAAGAGATAAGCTATCACCATTCTAGCTAGTTTGTATTGCTTTTCATTTTATAGTATTTTTTATTTCATTCATTATTAGAATTTGGGTTTCACTTTACTATTTTTCTCTCTACAATATCTTTGTGTGTTTCCATTTATATTTCTACCTTCATTTTGTTCTCTACAAAATCCAAATCAAGAAATTAGCTTCATAGGTTGTAAGGCTTGTAGACACTTGCATAATGTCATAATTAAACTGTGCATTTTGAGGAAGTAGTTGGATGATTCTTAAATGATAATTAGAAAATCACAATGCCAGAATGACTCCCTCAAGAGTTTACAAAGAACATTGATTATCTTATAGTATTATTTGGTAGAGAAGAGGAAGAAATGTAGATTTGTATTTTGTGCCCCTGGTTGCTAATACTAGGGCAGGGAATCTCACTATGTGCATGAAGAGTATCTAAAAATCAACTCCATAATCAATCCCCATACATAATGTATTTGATGACTTCATCAACACATATTCAAAATTTTGGTTGAAAGTAATAATCATGACATAAATTCATGCATCCTCTTTGGCATTGCTAGTATCATTAATAGATACATAACCAACTTTCAACAACATATGTGTCAAGTCAACAAATTGCCATCCTTTTTATCATCTTCTCACTCCTTTCCTTTGATTTTTAATCATTTCCCGCTTTCCTGTAACCTTATATTAAGTCCATTTTCATGCTTTATGTGAGATTAGGTTCAAGATATTTTTCAATGCATTTATTTTAGTGTTTTAAGTGAATTTATGATTAAATATTAGAAAAATAAAATGTTCTCACTTAACCTTGAGAGTTGGGTGAGTTTGGTGATGTTTACAAGTATATTTGGAGTTTCCAATAATGAAGATTTTTGTCACTTAGCTCCAAATTCGAATTTCATCTTCAAGCACTGAATATTTGCCATGGATTTGGATCATCATCAACCATCTTGGATGTGGAAAGAATTTTGGACCATAGACAAGATTAGTGTGTTTTTTTTTGAATTATTAGCAAAGATCTTGTAATCATTTACTAGTTGGTTTTTAGTTTTTACTTATTAGTTAATGGTTGTAACCACATGAGAGAAAAGTGGATCTGAATTTATTAGTTTCTTATCATATTCTCAAAGAAAAATCATGTATAAATAAGGGTGCCTTCTCCATTCCAAAAGGGGCACTCTTGGAGCATACGTCTAGACGATGATGGAATAAATAAAGTTTTGATATTCCTCTTCATATAGATTGTCATTTTCTAGTTCTATTAATAGCATGTTTTGATTTACCTTATGATGATACAGTTTAGTTTTGATTTAGTTTTATCATGTTATAGTTTAGTTCGCTACCATGAATTCTTAGGAGACGAAGCTCACTCTAGGAAAACATGGTGGTATTTCACTTATACAACTCAATTTCATAGTTAGTCTTTCATTGATGCAAGTGTGGTGTGTTTATTCCTTGCATTGTTATTTAATTTTTATCCTAACTCACCAATAATGGTGTTGGAACACATAAATAAGATAAGTGTTAGTTGAATTTTATTAAAGATATGATACACATATATATACACTTGGATGACCTTTGGATTCATATTCCAAGGTCTCTTGTAATTATTACAACAATTACGTCTTATGACGTTTCATATTCCTTCGTCTAGTAACCCTAAACGAATTATGTTTCCAACATTCCCCCCCTTAATCTAAAGGGGTGTATATGAGTCCAAGGTGAGAGCTTAAATCTGAAGGTGGGTAGATGAAATTTGGAAGTGTGCAACTATTGATGGTTGAATGTACTCTCTGGATCTAGTGGTTTTGGGATGACCACAAGCCGAATGGTGATGGTGGTTTAAGGGTGACCAAAATAAATCTGGTGGTTTAAGGATGACCACAAACTCTGGAATCCTACTCTAGACTCAATGGTTCCCATAACATTCCTAAGTTAGCTAGAAGCTAAAGCTGATGTCTTCTGCTAATTGGAAGTGCTCTCAAATGCTAATTTAAAGATGACCATAAATGGTTCTATAGAAGAAGTTGAATGTCTTATACTAAGTGGAGGTTTAAGGAAAACCACAAACCATTGTCTAGCTGAAGTTGTAAGTCTTCTACTAAGTGGTGGTTTATGGAAAACCACAAACCAATCACGCTCGCTTGTCATGCTCCCTTGTTACTGCTCGACTGATAAGACTTTGAAACTTGAAGTCTGACTATCAATCACTAATGTTGTTCCCCCATGTCAGGGACAAGGTGAGAAGATGTAAATCCTTTCACTGCAATATGCATCAATACTTGAGAGTGTATTCATTGGTATGACTAAGATATCTTCTTGACTATTGATCACCATCACCAAGAATCCATCCACCCATAGTGGTTCTTTACTCTTGCAGTTTCCTTGCGTTTAAAACATCTATCTGAAGGATGATTGTGTCATCCAAAATGCTTACAAGGATGAATATCAAAGCACTGATCTTCCATGTGGCCAAATCCCTGACAATGTTGGCATATCAGAATCAACTATTGAACTGGAGCAGGTGAATGTGAACTTTCTTGTAGCAATCCAACGATCTGGAACTAGATCAATTTGTTGTAATCCAAAATATGAAAGGTGGCATCATTTTCATATCCAAGACCTGGTATGTGCTTGTTGTGCATGATTTCTTCCCAAGGTCTGATGTTGGAAAGAGGAAGATAATATTTTTTGGTACTTGAATTTGGAGTTGGCTCACTGAGTTTCTCTTGTGTTATCTATTGGTATGGATCAACATCATCTTCATCATCTTCGAATATAGGTTTATGAACAAGGACTAGTTCAGAATGCTTCCGAAGATTCTTTCGCTCAAGTGCATTGTGAATAAGTCAAGTCCGATTTTGTAGAAGTGTTGCTTTGGCTTGTGAAACTTGCAAGCATGTTACAACAAACTCCAGAGTGTTTTTTTCAATGGTGACTATATTTTCCATAGAATAGAGGTTTAGAGTTTTCAATAACTCTAACAGTTCCTCAACTCGATCCATTTAGAGACTGAATTATACCTCAAAAGGTTTCATCAATCCCACTATCTCTCTCCATATATGCAGATTTCAAATGTGTACACACAAGAAAACAAGAGCATTCGCGTGTTCACTTTATGACAAGAATAAAAATTCTTCAATCATAAACGTAATGTCAAGCGGGATCTTACGTGCACTTTCTATGGGAGCTACAAGCTGTGACAACCAACCCTAGCTTTGAAAATGGTTCAAATCTCCATTTACTTTCCTTTTGCAAGAAGCATAGACAACCGATAGATGAGTGGACTTCAATAGATCAACAAGAAACCCTAGCTCTCGTAAATGGGTCATCTCTCCATATTATCATTGCTATAGGTACCATTCTCTGTGGAAATTTCTTCTTTCTTAGAAGTGGAAAATGAGGACGAGAGCTATTGGCTGTCATCTACTTATTTTGTCTTGTCAAAAGTGTGCAATTTATAATGTCACCTCCAATGTTCATTCATATATGAAAGAGTGTTGAAGCGAAGGAAAGACTTCAACAAGAACAATCATTTAATATTGTGCGCAATACGACATTGAGGTCAACACAATATGAAGATGAATATGGGGATTCCCAAATAATGGAAATAGGTCATGATGATCATATGAAATAGTGAGAAAAGTAGAAAATGTTTCGTCCCATTGATTTCGAGATCATGAACCAAAAATAAATACTAGTCGTTGTCGCTGCCACACCACAACAAGAGGTGGTTCCTAGAGGTGATTATCCTTCATATGCTTCCTCCCTAGTTTCCCTTTCCTCAATATCAACAACATCCATGCATTAACAATGGTGATGAGAAAAACCCTAATCTTTCAGCTCAAAACCAACAACCGCCCCTTCAACTTTATAACTTTATAACATGTTTCCTGACCGAACTACGATGCTGTGGTGGTTAATTTCTTGACTTTTGTTATGAATAAAGTATGTTTAGTGATGGAATTTAGTGTCTTGACTAATACACCATTGTTGAAAGCATTGTGTGTGGACTTGATCTTGTATACATGTTAAATGACCCTTCAGAGGATGCAATAGAATAGTTGTTTTCTAAGCCATTTTGGATGTGGAAATAATATTGGACCATAGACAAGATTAGTGTGATTTGTTTTGAATTATTAACAAAGATCTTATAATCATTTACTAGTTGGTTTTTAATTTTTACTTATTAGTAAATGGTTGCAACCACATGAGAGAAAATTGGATTTGAATTTATTAGTTGCTTATCCTATTCTCAAAGAAAAATCATATATAAATAAGAGTACCTTCCCCATTCCAAAGGGGGGACTCTTGGAGAATATGTCTAGACAATGATGAATAAATAAAGTTTTGATATTCCTCTTCATATAGATTTTCATTTTCTAGTTCTATTAATAGTATGTTTTGATTTACCTTATGATGATATAGTTTAGTTTTGATTTAGCTTTATCATGTTATAGTTCAGTTTGCTACCATGAATTCTTAGGAGACAAAGCTCTCTCCATGAGAACATGGTGGAATTTCAATTATGCAATTCAATTTCATAGTTAGTCTTTCATTGATGCAAGTGTGGTGTGTTTATTTCCTTGCATTGTTATTTAGTTTTTATCCTAACTCACCAACAATGGTGTTGGAACGCGTAAATAAGATAAGTGTTAGTTGCATTTTATTAAGGATATGATACACATATATATACACTTGGATGACCTTTGGATTCGTATTCCAAGGTCTCTTGGACTTATTACAATAGTTACATCTTACCATGTTTCATATTCCTTCATCTAGTAACCCTAAATGGATTACGTTTCCAACATTCCCCCCTTAATTCAAAGGGGTGTATATGAGTCCAAGGTGAGAGATGAAATTTGAAGGTGGGAAACTGAAATATGGAAGTGTGCAATTGTTGATGGATGAATGTACTCTCTTAATATGGCGGTTTTGGGATGACCACAATATGAATGGTGATGGTGGTTTAAGGAAGACCAAAAACCAATCTAGTGGTTTAAGGATGACAACAAACTCTAGAGTCCTTATCCAGGATCAATGGTTTCCAAAAAAATTCCTAAGTTAGCTATAAGCTGAAGTTGATGTCTTTTGTTAATTGGTAGTGCTCTTGAATGTTGGTTTAAATATTACTATAAACTGTTCTATAGAAAAATTTGAATGTCTTCACTAAGTGGAGTTTTAAGGAAAACCACAAACTGTTGTCGAGTAGAAGTTGTAAGTATTGTACTAAGTGGTGGTTTAAGGAAAACCACAAACCAATCATGCTCACTTTTCAGGCTCCCTTGTGACTACTCAATTGATAAGACTTCAAAACTTGAAGCCTGAATATCAATCACTGGTGTTGTCCCCCCATGTCAGGGACAAGGTGAGAAGATGTAAATCCTTTCACTGCAATATGTGTCAATACTCCAGAGTGTATTCATCGGTATGAATGAGATATCTTCTTGACTATTGATGACCATCCCCAAGAAGTCATCCACCCATAGTGGTTCTTCACTCTTGCAATTTTCTTGCATTTAAAACACCTATATGAAGGATGATTGTGATGTCCACAATGCTCACAAGGATGAAGATCTAAGAACTAATATTCTGTGTGGCTAACTTGCTGACAATGTTGGCATATCATAATATGTTATTGAACTAGAGCAAGTAAATATCAACTTTCTTGTAGAAATCCAACACTCTGGAACTGGATCAGTTTGGTTTAATCTTGAGTATGAAAGGTGACATCCTTTTCATATCCAAAACCTATTCTATGCTTGTTGTGCCTAATTTATTACCAAGTTTTGGTGATCCTCTTGGAAAGAGGAAGCTAATCTCTATCTGTACTTGAATATGGAGCTAGCTCACTAAGTTGTTATTGCACTAGTTGTTGGTCTAGAACAACATCATCTTCATCATCTTCAAAGATAGGGTTATGAACAAGGACTAATTTAGAATGTTGCCGAAGATTCTTTCGCTCAAGTGCATTGTAAAGAAGTTGAGTCTGAGTTTGCAACAATGTTGCTTTGGATTTTGAAACTTGCAATCATGTTACAACAGACTGCATATTGTTTTTGTCAATGGTGACTATATTGTCCACAAAAGAGAGGATTAGAGTGTTCAATAAATCTAATAGTTCCTCAACTCAATCCATTTAAAGACTAACTTAGACCTAAAAAATTCAATATCATGAACCAAAAGCAATACTAGTCGTTGTTGCTACCACACTGCAATGAGAGGTGGTTCCTGGAGGTGATGATCCTTCATATGCTTCCTCCCCAGTTTCCCTTTCCTAATTATCAAAAACATTCATGCATTAACAATGATGATGAGCAAAGCCCTAATATTTCAGCTCAAAACCAACAACCACCCCTTCAAATTCATAACTTTATAATGGGTTTCTTGGCTGAACTACGATGCTTTGGTGGTTAATTTCTTGATTTCTATTTCGAATAAAGAATGTCCAGCGGTGGAATTTAGTGTTTTTACTAAGACACCATTGTTGAAATAATTATGTGTGGACTCAGACTTGTATACGTGTTAAATGACCCTTCAAAGGAAGCAACACAATAGTCGATTTTTGAGTGAATATGTAATTAATCGTATAAGCGAAGGACCCAATTATTTTATCACATGTTTAGAGGTAAATCCATGAACACATCAAAATGTATAGAACATTGTATTCTGCAATGAATACTTGAGGAATTGAATATCACCCAGTCACCATATTTGCAATCAAGCTCTGATTAGGACATGAAGGAGATTCAACATTGGTTCACCATTAGTAGAGCACCCACCACTGGGCATACAAACTTATGGACACTTGGATAAAACAATGGGCGATGAGCACTAGGGTTGATTCAAGAAAACCCTATTTGAGAATCACAAGAATCATGGGTAGATTCCACTTGTTGTGGATGATGGGATGTAGGAGTTCGTGGCTTCTCTTGTGTTTTGTGGTTTCATTTAGAAGGTGTCCATGCCAGGGAATACAAGTAGAGAGGAAACCCTAATCTGAAATGAGATTACTAGGTCGAATCATTTCACCCATATTGTTTCATATTCCTTCGTCTAGTAACCCTAAACATTATGTTTCCAACAAATGGAATGATGAGATGTGGAAAGGTATAATTCTGAAATCATGCAAAGTGATAACTTGGTGACAACAGATTCCTAGTAGCATGATTGGTTCCCAAGTACATGATCATCACCAAGAGTGGTTGGGTTATCCTTTTCATGCAAGAGTGTCTCCTTTTCAATTCTTATTGTCATGTAATTTCATTTCAGTTTGCTTTATGAATTTTGTTAAGTGGATTAATACTACAAATGATCGAATTCTGCAAATACAATGTTTGCATTTCATGAGTTTATGAACTCCTAGATTAAAATGTAACATGAATTAAATCAAATAATTTGACTTACAATATGATAAATTTGTAGCAACACCTTCCCTTCTCCATAGTTCATTGCACTACTTTTACTAAGAACTTAGAAATTGTCAATTTTCACATGCAACTCTATGTGACTAATTTTTAGATTTGAAAATTGCTTCCTAGTGATCTAAGAGTAAAACCCTAGTTGTTATAAATGAATAATTTTATACTGAAAATTGTTGACTGAAATTATATGCAGTGGAAACAAAAAGGATCCAAGATGAATCATCAACACATGTCAGACACAAATTTCAGTTTTGGAACCTTGTTAACTTCAAAAATTCTGAGGGCAAAACCAGGCCTCCCAACCAATACATTATCACCAAATCTGAGGACAAAATTGTCCTCTCAGCCAATACAAATATCACCAAAATATGAGGACAACCTTGTTGTCCAATAACCATACAAATTAGAAAACCAAACCTCAACAATTTACTGGAAATATCTTATGCCCACAAATCTATTGCAGATCACCTATACGACCTGTTGACGTCACATGTCATCCTGTATGGAACTAAACCTACCTAAAAAACCTTTGTATGAATGTATGTGATTGTTCCCACTATAATCCACGTACGTACACGACTATTCCCACTGCAACCCGCGTATGTATGTGACTGTTCCCACTAAAACTTGCGTACACGCATGAAACCTATACAGACACTTCTGTAGATTTTCTCCACTCATATAATTTCTTCCTTATGAATATAGCTCTCTCTCCCACACACGTGGTGTTATTTTCCTTGCCAAGAATATAAAATAGAGAGTCCTCAACCCTAGGAAATATTTTCCACCATGCATAATTTCCCTTTGCTGAAAATCACCAAGCCTCCTAGCACAAGTGCAGATTCACTTATGTTAGCTCCATCATGTCTCCACAAACTCTACATAATATGAAATGTCATAATGACCTCTCTCCTTTGTATAAAATCATTAGGGGTCACCATACAATCCCCTCTACAAGTCAACATCAAATTAGGCTTTCTATGTGGGTGTGAAGCTCCTGGACAAGCCCACAAAGCCCATCACAAAACCCATGAAGCCCTGGCTTCATTCCAAGAGCGTTTTCACAAAAATGAAAGTGTGATGTGGTGCCCATGACAATTCCCACATACCAACACCTAGGGCCATGTGAGAATACCTGCTCCAAGCTACAAAACATCAACACTCCCTCTTAGTGAGGGAGGTATTCTCACCAAACTCCATAAGTGGGAATGCCTCCGGATGCTACAAGAACATCAACAATCACTCTTAGTGAGGGAGGAATTCCATCCTCCATCATCACCTAGAAGTAGGTATGTATCCCATCCTGATATTACCTCTGTCTTCCGCACTAGATCCACTACCACAACTGCTCTCCAATCTGCTTGATTGGATGCCCCCTCTTTCATTGTAGCGAAACTTGTTGAAACAAATGAATCCTCCATGGAGGGAACATAACTACTAGAAGCCTCCCGCCTCTAAACCTCATGTTTTTCCTCCTCAACCCATGAAACCTACATGTCAGTCTTGGAAGATGCCTCTCTCCCACCTGAACCTAAGGGGGGAAATCCCTCTGAATGGCTGACTCTCCCTCTGAGCCAGTTGACTCTCTTTGAGATTGGGATCCCTCTGAGTGTGCATGCTCCCTTTGAAACCTGACTCCCTCTGACTCTGTACCACTGGTGGAGCCACCTGCTCCCTATTACTCTATGTATCTTGTGGGTCTACCTACCTCACCATTGGTGGAAATACCTGCCTCATCACTGGTGAAGATATATGCTCCCTCCTCACTTGTCATCCATATCCTCCCTAGACACCAATCGAGTCCATATCTTATCAAACCTTGGAAATGTATCTCATGCATATATCCCCTGCACAAAAAGTTCACATGACCTGAGAAGTCCTACCACCTTAGCATCCAATAATACCTTTCCATCCTGGAACAAAAATGCATATCCCTACTCCTCAATCCACGAGGTTGAGAACACTCCTAGAACCCATAACACATTTTCCATTCGCAGCACATCCCCTAACTCCATATGGAATACCACTGCACCAGATCCCTATACTACATGATTGGTCCTCCTACCAAGCTCCTCATACATACCTAAGTCAGACATTGTGAATCCCTAGAAAAATTCTTGTGCCATTGTCATGTGTCGGTGGTTCCCACTATATAAGAACCATGCAATATTGCAAGGCAAGCATCCTTCTTCCCCAAGTCACGACCATCCAATGAACTTCTACCCAAGTCTATCATCCAATTCACCAAAAACTCTTTGTGTATGCACACACTACAAATGATCTCGTGTCTTCGTCTAAACAGTCCCAAGCCGCGGTTGGACACTTAGTCTAGTCCACTCTAGACCACCGCAACTCATCTCTACAAGTGTCCTCATCCTCCCAGGTCAAATTCCTCATATACTGTCACACCTTGACCCACTGTCAAATTTGCAACCCTCTGGCCCAATAAAGAGTCTATCTCATCAACTGAAGCTATCTCATCCCTGCCAAAGAACATGAGCTACACTCATCGCAAATCGCCATGAAAAGCCACTATAATTCCATCCACAGGGTTGGAAACCTTCCACACAACATACTTCTGTGATCCAGGCTCTCAAACAATCCACTAAAACTTCCAACCTGCCACACCACCGAACTGCAATAGTCCATAAATACTTGTCTAGAAATTCCACTCCACGTCTCAAACTAGATACCATCTAACATATTTCCACATGAAATTGTCACTGTATGTCCCTCTCACTACTACAACTCCCTCTTAGAGATGTCACTTGTGACCTTTTTGAAACAAGTACAAGAACAACACTCCTCTTCCAGTGTTGTAGTAAAAAATGTGTCTCAAGACGATCCCCTTCTCTTCATATCCCAAGCTATGATACCATGTCAATTTTCACATGCAACTCTATGTGACTAATTTTCAGACCTGAAAATTGCTTCCTAGTGATCTAACAGTAAAACCCTAGTTGTTATTACTGAACAATTTTACATTGAAAATTATTAACTGGAATTATATGCAACAGAAACACAAAGGATCAGAGATGAATCATCAACACATATGCAACACAAATTTCAGTTCTATAACCTTGTTAACTTTAGAAATTCTAAGGGAAAAACTAACCTTCCCAACCAGTACAATATCACCAAATATAAGGACAACTTTGTCCTCTCAGCCAATACGAATATCACCAAAATCCAAGGACAACCTTGTCCTCCAATAAACATACAAATAAGAAATACAAACCTCAACAATTTACTGGAAATATCTTTTGCCCACAAATCTGCTGCAGACCAACTGGATGACCTGTTGACGTCACCAGTTAGCCTGTACAGACCTGCCCCTTCCCCAAAAAAACTTTGTATGGATATACATGATTGTTCCCACTGCAACCCGTGTGCATATGCAATTGTTCCCATTGCAATATGTGTATGTATGTGACTGTTCCCACTAAAACCCACATACATGCATGAAAAATTGTACAGACACTTCCGTACGATTCTCTCGACTCGTACAATTTCTTCCTTGTGTGGCTGCCTCTCTCTCTCCAACATGTGTGGTGTGATTTTCCCTACCAAGAACATAAACTAGAGAGTCCTCAACCCTGGGCCATATTTTCCACCATGCAAAATTTCCCTTTTTTGAAAATTACCAAGCCTCCTAGAACAAGTCTAGACTCTCTTATTCTAGCTCCATCATGTATCCGCACACTCTATGCAATATGAAATGTCACAATGACCTCTCTCCTTTATATACAATCCTTAAGGGTCACCATAGAAGCCCCTCCACAAGTCAACATCAAATTAGGATTCCTATTTGGATGTGAAGCCCCTACACAAGCCCACAAATCCCATCACAAAACCCACGAAGCCCCAACTTCAATATAAGAGTGTTTTCAACAAACTAAAAGTGTGATGTGGTTCCCACAACGATTCCCACATGCCCAACACCTAGGGACATGTGAGAATACCTGCCCGAAGCTACAAAACATCAACACAAATTTATTACATGAAGATTGTAATGGATGAATGGTTGAGGGATAAAGAGATATGATGAAAGAAGGCAATGTATATGTTGGTATAATATTAATTCCTCCATAGACACCTAAAGTTCCTTGCAACAACATTGCACCATTAGACCCTACCAATCTAGCTAGACCTTTTTTATGTCTCCTAGATAATTGTAGTCATTAAATATTACACCATATAGATGTTATATAATATCTCTCCCACCTCACATATTATACCTCAAATATTTAACATTAGAGCCAAACATTTTAGAGAATAGATACAACGTAAAGTCTCAATCAGATCCATTGAGCTTATTCATCATATCCATGTCTATGCTCTCACAAGTTCTAATAACACTTAGCAATAATACCATTCTTCACCCAAGTTATATCACAATCAATTACATACACTTTAGAAGGTTCCCAAGGATGAACTTGTAGGTTTTTATTTTCAACAGTAGGCATATTATAACTAAAAATTATAATAGTTGGCTATGTGCACCCAAAAAGAGCACTACTACAATATAAGGCTCTAGCGCCACAACTTTGCATCATAACTTCTCTAGAAATTGTTTTGATTTGTTGCTTTTGGCATTGTTATACAACAAAAAATGCGATGCAAATATAATGCAACTCCGATGCAAATATGTCACAAATGCACAAGAAAAAAAATGCATGATTAAGTTTTGCATCATTCTCTCCCTACATTTTGGATTTAATTGACTTTCAAGTCACTTTTTTCATTTCATTTCATATTTTCCTTGTTTGGAGATTATGGAGACTTACTATGGGAAGATTGTGTAGAGCATATGAGTCTAATACATATTTCTTAGGTCCTCCATTAGATCAAAGGAAAGAAACTCCAACTATTTTTAGTTTTCCCCAAGTCTTTTCTTCTAATTTTGATAGTTTGTTGTGTTTAGACTGTTTTTTTTTGTTTTGTTTTTAGGGTTTGGACTTGATTAGGGGGATGGTATTTGAGGGTAGGATTTGATATTTTAAGAAATTAATTTCAGATCTATGGGTTTTAGGTGTAGTGTACGGGTTTTTGTGATAGGGTTTGTCAATTTAGGGGCATATTTTCTCTAGTTAGGGCTTTATCAATATAGAATTAGAATAAATCAAATATAAAAAGAAAAACAATGTACGAGTTTAAGGGATTTGGTTGATCTCATCCTCTTCCTTCTCTTTTTTTTATTATTCTCCATCTTCTTGCTCCTTCCTCTTCCTTGTTTTCCACAAATCTCCTTCCTCTTCATATTTTTCCCAAAATCCTTCTTTCTCTTCCACTTTTTCTTCTCCTCCTCTTTCAAATTATTTTTCTTCTTATTCTCCTTCTATTGTTTTCCCAACGATCCTTCCTCCTCCTCTTTTCCCCAATTCCACCTTCATTTTTTCCCCAAATTCTCCTTCCTCTTCTTATTCCTCTTTTTCTCGAAATCCTCCTTCCTCTTTCACTCTTAATGGACACACATATCACATTGCTCCATATTCTATTCATGGGTTGAGACTCTTTTTCATGGAATTTGTGGCCTCCTCTAAGTTCCTAATTCTCCCTCTTCCTCCTCCTCCTCTTCCTCTTGTTTTTCAACTCCTCCTTCCTCCTCTTCTTATTATTCTCCCCCTCTTTATCTTATGATTTGCGTCCTCCTTCCTCTTCTTCTTCTTCTTCTTTCACCCCTATTCCTTTTCCTCTTTTTCTTCCCCTCCTCTTCTTATTTTCCCCTACATACTCATTCATATTTTCCTTAAATCATCCTTGCTCTTCCTATTTTCCCCAAATTATCCTTCCTCTTTCACTTTGTCTCCATTCCCATTCCTTCGCTTTTCTTTAAGTTATGCTTCTTATCCTCCCCCTTTTCAACTCCTTTTTCCTCCTCTTCCCCTTCTTCTTTTTCCCTCCCTCTTCCTCTAGTTCATCTTCTTTCTTCCTTCCTCCTCCTCCTCCTATCCCTCTCTTCTTCCACTCCTTCCCCCCTTCTCCTTAATCATTCTTCTTCCTCTTCTTCCTACTCCTTCTCTCTCTTCCTTTTTATCTTCTCTTTTCTCCCAATTTCACCTCTTCTCTTGTCTCCCCACATTTCATTGAGACTTGAACAATACCCATGGCTATATTTTTTCACATGGAAGAATGAAGTTTTGAATGAAATAATGTTGGACAAAATTATATCATGAATATATGAATATATATATATATATATATATATATATATATATATATATATATCACTCCTTCCCCATTCTCCTTAATAATTCTTCTTCCTCTTCTTCCTACTCCTTCTCTTCCATCTTTTCTTCTCTCTTCCTTTTTATCTTCTCTTTTCTCCCAATTTCACCTCTTCTCTTGTCTCCCCGCATTTCATTGAGACTTGAACAATACCCATGGCTATATTTTTTCATATGGAAGAATGAAGTTTTGAATGAAATATTGTCGGACAATTTCTCTCTCTCTCTCTCTCTCTCTCTCTCTCTCTCTATATATATATATATATATATATATATATATATCATTTACACTATATTTCGTTATTACATTTTTGTTCTAATTATTTTGTAATAATTCCCTAATCATCTACTTACCTTGTTATAGATATGAGTTTTGATGGATATGAATTTGGAGGTCAGGATGACGATTGTAGGAGAATGATAGGGAAAAGTAGAAGGGGCGAAAACAAATAGTTGAAGACATTGATGGTAAAAAAAAAATATAATAAGTAATCACCTATTTTATTTTATTAATGAGGATCAAATCATTATGGTAGGAGAGCCCTTCAATGTCCAATGGAGTTGGTCATCTACTAGAATTAAAGGTGATTTTTATCTTGTTAAATTGAGTTCTTCATTTTCCTTTTTCTCCTCCAAATTAAGGGTAAAATCATATTTGTAAGTTATGGCAATATTAATTATGGTTCTCTCTTATGGAAATAAAGTGGGAGGATTATGGGGATAAGCTAATCAAGAAAGAACTAAAATTTTCCTTGAGTAAAATCTATGTAAATATGGTGGAGGAATTGTAACTTATGGAAACCGATGTAAGTTGTAATTAATATTGTCCTGAGTGTGAGAATTCATCCCTTCTATTTATTTTTTTCATTAAGTGTGAGAATTTAACTCTTATTGGTAATTTCCCTTTAATTGTCTTCTTACATATTTCGTAAGAAGAAAAAGAATACGAATATGATGGTGTGGCTTTAGATGATGGATAAATTGTTGATGATGTATCAAGATCTGATCAACCTAACTTCATTCAATATTTTTGATCATTTAACTCCAATCAATATTTATATTGATTTGATTTATGTACTCTTGTAGTTAAGCTTAATATTTTCCTAGGGTGGTAGTAGATCACTTGTTTATGGGAGGAACATATATTCTTGTGTACATGTATGTAAGATTCTCATTTTCTATAGGGTGGCAATAGACCACTTGTTACATGGAGAAAAATGAAAATTGTATATCAATTATAGTGAATTTATAGATGTATCCTATATGTTCATGTGTATTGAAATATATTTATTGCTTAGAAAACTAAAAATGAATATATTGTTTCATTAATAACTTATTAATTAATTAATTATTAAATAAATAAAATTTAATTTTTTTCATTAATTCATTAATATTTTTTAATAGAATTTTTTTTTCAAGGAAAAATGTGACATAAAGTCAAATTTGCATTGTACTATGATGCAAATGTGTGTAATACCTCTGTTTGTCCTAGTTTGTAAATAACTATAACTGGCCAAGAGACTATCGCAGACTAGATATGTGTGAATGTTGGATTTGATGAACCTTTTGTTATAAAAGGTCAATATATGTATTTTCTATTATTAATAGAAAATTGATAGTGTTCATAACTGTTGAAAGGGGGGTTTGCCAACATAGACCATGGTGCTATGAGAGAGATGGTGAGGGAAACCAAAAATGGTTGAGATGACCCCCCACCAAACCAGTACCTTACTGGATTTAATTACTTATACCCAGAACAGTCCTCTGACCCATAAATGATTTACCAGTCAAACTAGTAGCTGGAAGAGTCCTCCTCAAGAGTTAATGAGGAGATGGGGCAGAGTACCCATCTGCAAGACTTCCATACCTGACCATGAGCCGGGGATTCAGACCCACTAAAACTTGCTAAGGAAGAAAATAAAAGAGGTAATTCATCGGCAAGGAAGAAGATCTACGAGAGAGCAGAGTCGGAAGACCAATATTGAGAAGAGAAAAGAGCACTTGCAGCTCTTTGGTTCGAGGAAGAACTAGGAAATAAGCTCATTATGGGTGCAAGAATTCATTGGTAGGGTTTTGTTCCAAGCTGATAAATGGGGTTGACCAGGGACTGTGGAAGTACTCATGCAGACCTCCTTGCTTGGTATAGAGAAAACCGACGACCAATATCCTGTGGGAGGAGGAGAGTAACCTCCGTTCCCGACTGTCACTGAGTAAGAAGAAAAAGTCTCTCTCAGAGCATCATGTTCTAGCTTGGGGGTGGCCAATGGTAAATCCGTTCAGGAGTGGTTGTGCCTATGGTTGGGTGGAAACAAGCACCCCTTTCAGTAGTCACTTCACGAATTTTGGTTTTCTGATAAGTATTTTCACACTCTATGTATTGAAATGGAAATGATGATTGAATATATTTGTATTTCTATGACTAAGTTTTATATTGAATGATTAAGGTAGAAATATTGATTGTCTCTCTGTGAACCCATGCTTTCGAATGGTATTTGCTTGCCTCATCTTAACCGTTATAGAGTTGTGGGACGTAAGACTGCAAGAGTGTCAGGGAAGGATTACTAGGATGCTTAAGTTCTGCCGACCTCTAGAATCTACCTTCACGGGAGTACTAAGTTCAAACCCTATGGAAGGAGGGAGCCTCCTTCAAACCTTTGACCATATGATCGAGGGCTCGTGCCTGTGTCCTTAACCAATTAACGACTAAGATATTAGCGCGTAGCCCATGATAGTTTTTGAAAGACCCATATGACCAAGGTCTGAGAACCTTGCGCTAGGCTTGAAAGGAGCTAAGCCCTTTCTGGCTTCAAAACTCCGGGAGTTTGAAGCTCCAGAGTGTTTCAACCTTACCATTTGTACACCATCGAAGGAAATTGATGGTTACGGTTACCCATAAGGTTAACCAACACCTAGTGGTCTCCTTAATCATGGTAGATAGACTTGCCCCACCATTAAACCCCTATCCATTTATCAATCGCGAAGTAACGCGAACCGCAGATCTGAGGGTATTGGGGAGTTCCCTTGGTCATTGGATATACACCAGGGTAAGTCCGACGAAGTCCTACTTCGGGAGAACAGAGATGTGATAGCACCAAACTCCCTGAACGCTAGAGTTACGAAGTGAGGAGATATGTGGATCTGGGGAGTTCGTTGAGAACCCTTCTTACCCATTTGATCAACCAGTGGAAGGGCTCACATATGGTACTTTGGAGAAGCCCTTCTTTGGGAGAGTGGAGTGACCATAATGTCGAAACCCTCGAAGGCCAAAGCTGCGAAGTGATGATGATCGTAGATCTAGGGTCCCTTCGGGATCTCCCCTGACCGTTAGATCTAGACCATCATTATCTTGGTGCTAACCACTCTGGGAGAAAGAAGGAAGTCACACCACGGATCCCTTGAACGTCAAAGCTACAAAGTAACAGATGTCATAGATCCAAGGGTTACGTGGACACACCTTGACCATGAGATCAAAGGGCTTGGAAGGATATCAGTCCGAGGTGACGTGGCACCCTGACATCACCCAGGGTGATGTGGACCCATGTTTGACATGCCCCATGTCACTTGGATTCATACGTTTCAAAGACCCTATGTGGCCATTAAAATGTGACACGTGTTACCCACTGTAGGGCCCATGTGTCATCTCTTCCTCGTCGCGTGTCACCCATAGTACTTTCTTACTTGGCCCATTTGTTGGGTGGAGTACTCGGGACCCACCTATCCTTACCTTCGTGACTAGTACGTCACCATGTGCAAGGTTGGACCCTTCGGGAGTCTGGGACTTCAGGATTTCGGAGGTTTGGGGTGCAATGTCGAGGATACGCCAAAAATCCTGAAGTCCAGAGCCACGTGAAGAGATTCCAGGCTCCTTCGGGAGTTTGAGAATTCAGGAATCTGGAGGATAGGCTTGTAGAAAGGAGAAGGGACGTTCAACACCGAAGCCTCGAACGCCAAAATTGCCTCTATTTCATGTGTTAAATGAATATTGTGTCCTGTCGTTGGATTGGACAGTGGATGAACCTTCCCAGTGGATGTAGGAATTTGGGGATGGTACGAATTAGGTGGAGCCATGTGGTCCATGTCTAATAATGCCCGAAGAACTTCGGGAGGCCATAACTTGCAATCCAGAGCTCGGTTTTGAGTCTGGTAGTAGTCGTTAGAGAGATACGGTTGAGTAGAAGAGAATGGATATCTTAGAGAGATGATTCAAGACGACTAAAGTAAGAAAAAATTTGTTGCCCCATCCCTAGAAAGGGTACTTAGGGGTCAGGTGTGTTACAATGTGATGCCAAATGTGGTGCAAAGATGATGCAATAATGACACGCGACAGAAGATCGACACAACATAGACAAAAAAATAAATTAAAAGTGACACAAGTATTGATGCCATCATATTCTTCATATTTTGCATTCTAACTTCATAGCAAAAAAAATAACAAAGGAAAGCGACACAAATTTTGACACTAGGGCCCTTTGTTCTAGTAGTGGAGGCTCATATTATGAATATTGCAACATAAATGATGATAGTTTTTAGAAATTAGTTCATGGTTTCTAGTTGCCTGCTTTTGTGCTCATCAAGATCAATTGTGTTTCTCGGTTCTATTTAGGTTTACTTGGCCTTGTTGTGTGCCAAACCTAGTACTTGTAGCTAAAATTGATTGAGTAGAATTCACTTATTATTTTTGAAAATAAGTTCTTATATTATGAGATAGTTGATTATAGTTTGAAGTGTGCTTTTCATCTTCTTTCATTGCAAAGTTTCAACTTGTAGATTTAGTCTACAACTTTTAATTTTGCATGCCAACTTCCTCAATTCATTTTTTTATTATCTTCACAACTCCTTTTTTCTATTCGTTCGATTCAAAGTTGAATGGTGTATTTCCACACATGGTTTGGTACACATGATCCTTTTAGGGTTGGATGGTGTTAAGACAAGATAAACACTTAGGTCAAAATCCCTTTGCACCGTTGTATGATATATTCTATTATATATGCACACATTTTATGCAAACTTGTAGGCTGATTTTTTGTATTCACATGTATTAGTGGGGTGACCTGTGGATTGAAACAACGTGATAGTTTATTGATGGTATGCATTTATAATTATCATTGCATAGTGAAATATAATCATGTGAAAACACATGTATTATATGCTTTATAATATATTACAATGAGTGATATATGCGTGATTGTGTATTGTTTGGGTTTTTGGCAATCATGAGGTAGTGTAATTGTTCATTTCCCATTTAGATTTAGTATGTAGATTTGTCATGGTTATGATTTATTATTTTATTATGTTCCTATGTGATAATATGTATTGATTCCCTTGTATATCTCTCTTTAGAGATATACAAACAACAACATGGCATTGATGTTGTAGCTAGTCAATAAGTATTTCAAGCATAGAAGGTGTTGAGTACACAACACACCCTAAATTTATCTAGAAAATTTTGGGTACCACTTCATTTTGATTCTTGAGTAATTTTGAGCATGTTTGCTTTAGTTGATTTTATACATTACATATAGTGTAGTAAGTGTCTTAAACCTTACAAAAAAACCCAAAAATTCTAAGTCCCAAAAAACAACATTTTGAGTTGGAAATAAGTAGTATTGACAAAGTTGAAAAAACTCATTAGCGTTAGACAAAACATTTTGGAGTTTGTTGATACGAGAAACAAAGGAATTTTGAAGTTCTTTGAAGGATTAACAAGTTTTGTAGAAGCGTTGGCGAGAAACAAATTTCTTAAAGAACCGATAGAACAAAAGAAATAGGATTTGGTTGATAGAACAAATTTCTTAAAGCACCGATACAACATGAGTTTCCAACGTGGTGAAAAGTAAAAGATTTGATCAATTTTTTTTTATTATGCTAATACACAAAAGTTGAAATCTACCAGAAGGGAAATTTTGAAAGTCGTCAATGAAAAGGTAAGGAAGGTTATTGATGGCCAATTGGTGTTCTCGTATGCACATTTTTCTATAAATACTACATCACTATGTTGGGATTTTTATGCGAGGTGAAACATTTCGAAACTTTCTGAAAAGGTAATCAAAGATTTTTGAGCACCTACTGAGGAATGAACTGGATATGAATTCATGGATTTTGTGGCTAGGACATCAAATCGAAATTCAATTCCTCATATTTAGTGAATCCAATTAGAATGAGTTATATTTTGTCATCATATATTCTAGATTGAGCCCATTGGCCATTAGAATCAATCTTTTTTTTTGGGCCAAATTGCTCATTTTGATTTTGAATTCGAGCATTATCAATTATTTGTGTTGCCTACAAGTGTTTTAATTTTTCAATTAAGATAGAGCCATTGGTGTGAGTGATTCCACGCGAAGTAGTTTCATTATGTAGAACGTAGAATCATAAGCCAAGGGGAAGTGTGCGTGTTAGTTTTCTAATTAAATCTTTGATTTGCTCATTCACTTAAAATAGGTAAGCTATCCATTTATGAAAAAGTATATGTTGTATAGTTAATCAAAATGCAATTGTTTGCTCTATTGTGTTTTTGATGCAGAAAATGTGCCACCAAGGAGAACCCCTATGAGACAACTTGTTAAATCTCCCAGGGGTAGAGCGAGAGATATAGGGGAAGCTTCACAAAAAAAAAACTATACTGGTTGAGGATTCATAAAAGGATTTTGTTCCTATGATTCAAATTTACATATCCGAGGAACATATTCCATGCCCAATATACAGAGATACTGAACCAAGTAGCAGAACTCAAGTTCGTTTTCCAGGATGGAATGATTTTTATTTTAAGAAAGAAGAGTATCTGGAGATGATACCCTATAATGACCCTACTATGAGGGAGATTGATGATAAGGTTTTCATGAATATCTAGAAATAATGTCTACATATTGTTGCAACTAGAGAACCTGTATTCCCTTGTGTTGATGCAATTGAACAGATTATAAACCGTGCCAATCTTAAAAGGCACATGATTGTGGATGAGAAGGGTGAGTGTGTGGGGATTTTTTTAACTGAATAATTGGAGAAGTATTATAAGTTTCCGCCACCTAGAGTGCTTCTAATTACTACTTTTGTAAATTACTTTTAGGATACACATGATGTGAGAAAGGTCTTGGCTAGTTGGTGGAAGGAGGATAAAAATTTCTTGAATAGATCCAATGGGTGGTACCCTTTTGAAATCTTGAGGGAACCATATATGTACCTCATGATGTTGTTATGTTGTTTTTATCGTGATAAATATTTCTCTTGGTTTACAGATGCATGAGTTCCATTGGCTTATATGGTTGCCACACTAGAAGGGTCATTTAATTGGGAAACTATTGTATCTAATCAACTCTGTAACATGATTGAGAAGGTTCATAAGATTAAAAAACAAAAGATTTGTGTTGTGAATTTTTTCTATATGGCTTCATATATATTGGATGTTATATGTGCTAGGAATGTATTTTTAGGTATTAACCTTAGTTGTAATATTTCAGAAGCTCCTATTCATGTCTATTTTTAGATGTTGCAGGATGATAAATACAAAAAATCTTATACAACTATTTGTGACTTATTCTTCGTCCTTGTATGTTATCATTTTTTGTAAAGAATTCCCAAGATTGATTCATGATGCCAAGAATCTTATAGGTTGTATTGGAAATGGTATTTGTAAGAGAACTATATATCTATCAAGATTTGTAGTGCAATAACAACACCCCATCTCATGCCTAAGTATGCATCATAAGGGTTGGTTATGGGGGAATTAGCCTATCAAACTATTCTCCATGGGTTCAATGCATCATTGCTAAAAGAAGAAAAGATAAGGATTTTCATTTCTTATGGTTTCGGGGTAAGTCACTATTTTATAAAGGATCCAAGAAATGCAAGATAGGAAGAAGCCAACCATCAAGAATATAGGTTTCCACCTATCAGTTCAGAAGGCATGATACAAAAGGTCTGATTTTAAATAAAGCCAATCAAGTAGAATACACCTGGCCATATAATTATGAAATTTGGGAGGACGAGGCATTTATTGAGGATGCTTATGATTGGGATGAAGTTTTAGAAAGAAGAAAAAATCCTTGTATCGTGGTGTTGATTGAAAACTGGTATTTGCAAGAGAACTAGACATCTATCAAGATTTGCATTGCAATAGCAACACCCCATCTCTTTCCTAATGTTCGATGTATGGGATGAATCGGGTTCTACTTTATGTTTCCAAGAAAACCCTATAAACCATCGACCCTTCTGGAGACTAGAAGGAAACACTGTGCACAAAGTGCACAATGCAGTCTCACCTGAGATGGATTATGGGTGATTGCAGGACCCAAATGTTTGCAATCTTAGAAGGGAGTCTACTGAGAGGATGAGTGACATTCTTTCTACATCAACATACATTAGATATATTATTCTAATACAACATTACATCCAGATCTACCATTCTGTAATCAGATTCATTCATTAAGATTCATTTTGTAGTAATTATCTTGTCATTGTACTGTGCGCTGCATTTTACTACTACAGATTCATTGATTCATAAATAAACAGTAGAAAGAAATAACACAACATTCCACACAAAGACACAAATTTTATCGTGGTTCACCCCCCTGGGTTATGTCCACAAATATCTGGCTTTCATCGCTCTTTTATTATTCTTCATCGAAGTCATTGTGTTGCGTTCATTACAAATGAGTATAGTTGTGGCTGACAAGATCGCACCAAGATCCACATCTTGTGACCTTACCCTTGATTACAATGCATATATTTTTCTCCAAAACTAGCTCAACAACAACTCTACAGCTCGATCTCACACCCTATATTTATATATAGCCATAGTGGTCCTAATGGTTAAGAACATGTGTTTCCTCCTAAGAGGTCATAAGTTCAAACCTAGAGGGGCGTAGGGTATGTATACCTCTGTAGAATTTACCAATCAAATCATTGGGCGGAGAGGGTCCCTTGTCCCACAAACAAGGGGGTCTCATACACCAATTTGGTGTCTGGCTTCACCATGACCTTAAAAATAGATTATTATTATTATTATTAAAAAAATGGGTTAGTACTCATTACAACAATGACCAAAACCCTAACCCAATAACCCTATGAGTTAGTTTTTCCCACTTTATAACTTCCTGAGTGCGGCTAGTTCAAAATCCAACCATTTTCCTCATTGATTCATGTACTTTGTCCTTCCTTTGACTTTCCTACTTTCCCGACGCTGATTTTCCTTGTTTTTCAGTGCACACTCCTTTTCTTATCCATTTTCTAACTGTCTTCATTAATTGTTTCACTTTTCCCAAAAATGACTTGTGCCAACATGCCCCCAACACTCACCTGTGGCTCGTTCTGAGCCAATTAGGTAGTATGTTCCATATGAACTGACCTCTCTAGCTCCTAGAACCAGCCTGAAATTTTTTCAACTTGAGATTTTATTTGCGCGCTCTTCTCAGCTACAGTCTCGACAGTCTCCGCAGTAATATGCTCCTTCAACAGTTCTCCACTCTCTAAGCCAAGTTTTTCAACCTGACCCTTAGTTGCATCAATCTCTGTATACTCTTGCCTGCCTTGACTACTTTTCTTCTTGTATACTCTTCAACTTTGCTTGTAAATTCTTCATTTCTTACGCACTCATCAATCTTTTTGAGATTGTCATCATTTTATTCTTTTGCTTCAGTTCTTGCAGTGCAATATTTATGCCTTCTTCTTTCTGTTGTAACTCCTGCAATTTTTCCTCCTCCTAAAGATCCATCCATAACTGCGTGCTCTTATTATACAACTCTGTGATTTCTTTAATGATCAACGAAATGCTCTCCATATGACCTGTAGCCTCTTGCTCCCTTTGTGTTCTTACTTCTGGTGGAGTAGTCGGTACTAGGAGATCCTCCAACTATACAATGTGGGCTTTGTAATCCTCCATAGTCTGTGTTATTTTCTCAATCTTACCCTTTGTGGGTACATTCTCCCCTTGTGCATTGTCAAAAATAGTTTTGAACATTTCTTCTAGCTGTTGCTCTAATATTTCAATGTGCTACTTCATTTCTTCCCTCTTCAATTGCACCTGATTAAGTGCAATATCCAGTGTCTTATTTACTTCGTTAGCCAGTTGTAAACTTGTCGCATCTACGCATGCCCTTGACTGAATTTCTTATGCGACATTGATTTGAAGTTTGTACAACCCCTTTTTTGGAACCTTGGGCAGTGCAAAGTCCAAATGATCTATGTCTTGCAATGGATTCTGCATTGTATCTTCATCGACCTACAACATTCCCTGGGTGATACAAAAATTTTCATTTCCCATGGCTATTATCTGCACTGTCTCTTGTTTCGAAACTTTCCTCTACTGCAAAGTTTGTTGTTGTTGTGCTTGTTCTTTTTGTTGCACTGTTGTAAGTTTCAATTTATCCAGTGCATCCTTAACCTCTGTCAATTTCTTGACTATCTCCTCCCTTTGGTTTTCAACATCATACCATGTCTCTGTCATGTGGTCATGTAACTTCTCTGCGACTAACTCTACATCATCCTCTGTCAGTGTGAGTTGAGGAACTTCCTTGTGCACCTTCATTTTCTTGCATTGACCTCCTGTAACCAGACTATTCTTTTCAATGGTAGAGTCTTTGTCTGCGTGGTTGTAACTTGTATACCTAAATCTGGGAGACTTCTTCCTCTTGTTTCCTATGGCATAGGATTATTTTTCTCTTTCTGCGCTCCTCCATTTGGTTCTACTGTGTGCTCCTTTTGTTAAGTTGGATCCTTAGGGATAGAAGTTTTCTACCTTGGTTTTTTGGTAGTTGTGCTAACCCCTATTTCTTTGGCGAGCTCTATTTCTTTTCTTGCATTTTCAGTTGTACTTGTTGACTACTTTGAAAGGCCAACCTCTACTTGTTTATTAGTTTTGGATACCTTATTTGGAATCAATCTCACCTTCCATTCCTTAGGCCAATCCTTTATGGCCCACTGCACTTGTTCTCCTGTAACACAGTATCTCAATTATAGCCATTCCTTCTTAGGATCCCTCTTTTCCTGGATCCACATGTTATGTTTGGAAGCCTTAAAATCTGTTATTCCTTTATTTTCTATCACCACTTATGGTGGTATTATCCATGTATTAGTTATATTTACTTGCATCTCATCAAACAACATAGATAACATGTTATAACTTTCCTTCCTTTTCTTCAGATCTGAAGTGCCCATAATGTGGTATATTTTGTTGCGCAACACTTCCCTAGCCTCTGGTAAAATCCATTGTATTTTAGTTCTCCCCAACCAACCAGGGCTATCAACATTGTTCGCCATGAATAATGAAAATCTGTACTAAATCTAGTGCATCCTTACTGTTATCACATAAAATTGTCCATAGTCATGAGTGACAACCATGAACGTAGGCGAGCAGGCAGGTGTAGTTTTCCGCAGCGAAGATCCCCCTCGTGCAGTTCATTTTAGTGCCACCTCTAAACGTGGTTGGAAGGATTCCATAGTTGGCAGGTGAGTAAAAATTTGGTGGGGGGGATAAAATATCCGGCATGCCCAGATCGCAGATTGCAATCAGATCATCAACCACCAATCATTTCAGTGCCACAAGCTGTGCGAGAATTAAAATCCAAAAGTGGGCTGAAATCCAAACCGCAGCATTGCGGGGAGGCCACGTGGCGGAGTATGGTGCATTTCGGGCCCAAAATCGGTGTGGGTCCAAACCTCTTTCGACAACCCTGAAATTATGTGCGCATATAATATCATATCCAACAACGACAGTTGGTTGCTCGCTATTTGTCCAACCATGCTCCAATCCCAAGGAGGATTCAGTAAATGAAAAAGGACCAGTAGCTGAAACCTCAGCTCAGTCCATAAATAGGAAGTTTGGAAGCTATGGCCGAGGAGACAAAGTTGTCATCCCAAGGTCCCATGATGGACGGTTCCTTCTTGCAAGCCCATATTGATCTGATCTTGCGACTGACAGGAGGAAACACACACAGTCTGATAGAAGGATGCGCAGACGGAAATATTTGAATGGGATGGTCGGAACACACTCTTGGCAGTTGTGGAATGATTTGAGTATAAACAGATCAGTTCAATATTTTTTTATGGTCGTCGAATGGTTGAGCAGAGCCCCCTATTTTGTAATATTTTGATACCAAAGTTGTTCTCTGGTTATGTATGAGATTTGAGACTTTCTCATTAATAAAGGTCAAAATCTTTCATCATCTTGTTTAATCTGTGTTGAAACACTCGTGCATGGAGGATCCAAACGAGGGTTGTAGTTGTATTGTAATGTAGGTTCGATTATAATGTTGTTGTGACCTGTTTCAATACTTTCTTTGTTTCCTTGTTTCCTATCATACTGAAATGCTCATGCATGGAAGATCCAGACGAGTTGTTGTAGTCACATGGTAATGGAGGTTTGATTACTATGTTGCCGTGATATATTTCAGTGTTTGAAACTTTAGTTCAAGAGTGCTCTTATGCCTGATTTTTTTTTCACCAAGCTACTTGAAGTCCGAATTCTCATGGAAGACTTGTCCACCTTTCTCATTAAGTCTTACTTCTGCTCACCTTCAACCTTAAACCACTGACTGAAGTTAATGAGGACCTCACTTCCCTATGCATTGCTCGTCCAGTTTCTGTGTTAAAACATTCTTGTACCGAGTTTTGTCCATTTGACCTCCACTCATAAACCTACCTCCACAAACATTTTTATGGGTACTGGGCTTATCCTCTTGCAATTTGAGGGTGACTCTTAGTGCTAACATTATTGGCATCATTTCTGTGGAACAAATTGAAGACATTTCCCTAGGATTGAACGACAAAGAAATTATGATTCTGAAGGTGCATTAGAAATCAATACCTTGAAGATTGCAACTTGCACCTGACGACTCCACTGTTTTAATTGTGGCTCATAAAGGCAGACACACGAGGTCTACTCCACAATTTCCTATGGAAACACCTGAAGCTGACCCATAACAAATTATCAAGAAAGGAAATACCTCTCAAGAAGGGATTTCAACTGATGTACCAGGTGATTCTGGTAATTTACATGATCCTTGTTTTAAAACTCCAGTAGTTGTATCTAATTCTCATTTTATACCATTTGTTGGAGTTTCCGGACGTTTATATTTTGAAATATTTCTTATTGAACTCCCCCCTTCTAGTCTTCATTTGGAAGGAGAAAGTTTTGAAACTCTTGTTTCCCCTAATATTGTAAAGTGGTTTAGACCCAGGAGATTAGAAGATTTTCCCACTTTGGGTTTTCCTACTCCTCCTCCTATCAAAGTTGTTGTATCTAAAGAGGGGGAAGATTATTTTCCTTTGAACCTTATATAATTCTCCTCCAACACTCAGTCATTTCCCTTTTCCCCTATAAACACATCTCTAGTCCTACCTGTCCAAACTCCATCTCCCCCTGGTTCTCATACAGTTCACATCCAAATGGCAGGTGCTAATATTCCTAGAAATAGGATGGATGCCATAGTGGCTGCTAGATATGCCCCTCTTGTTTTATCTCAGGCTATGAATTTTCTAACAACTAGAGACTTCCTTAAGTACATGACCAAGTTCACAGGGGAGGAAGACATAACTGCAAAAGAACACCTTTCAGATGTTTACAGTTATGCAGATAATCTTAATATTGAAAACGAAGATGTGTGGATGAGAGTTTTTGTACAGAGCCTTGATGGTGAGGCTAGGAAATGGTTTATGGGCTTGAATCCTGGATCTATTACTGGGATTGAAGCTCTGGATGATTCATTCTTGAGGCATTGGGGGGATAACAAATACTTTCTTTATTATATTACTGAGTTTGGGTCACTTGAGAGGAAAGAGGGGGAATCTGTTTCATACTTCTCAAAAATATTTAACAAGATGTATAATAAGATTCCCACTGACATAAAGCCTATAGAAACCTCTACCAATATTACTTATGTCAGTGCTTTTGACCTTGAGATTTTACTCCCGTTGAGAGAAAGAAGAGCTACCTCTTTAGCTCATATTCAAGATGCAACTCTTGAAGTGGAGTCTAATATATTGGTAGCTGGAAAACTTAGGAGTAAGTCTAATAGAGACAAAATAAAAGATAGGACCGAAGCTTCAACCTTTGATTCCTCTGTTGCCTACCCTCAAGTGGATGAGTTGAAAAAACTGGTAAGATCACTTTCTACAGAAATGGAGAAATTGAAATTTGAAGGAAAACAGAGCTACAGGAACCCCCAAAATGTTGATAATAGGGGTAATTTCATAAGACGAAATAATTCCCCTCACATCATCCAAATATATCGAAGAAATAAGGATAGTGATGATAAAAAAATCCAGGCCCCTTTCCAAAATAACCTTGTCATTGATGAAGAAGGAGAGGAAGAAGATGATGACCCTAAAATCCATTGTCTTGGTGACACCTCTTCATCTCCTCATTTAACTCAATATGCATATGAATAGGCTGTCATGGGTAGCCAACTAAATGAGCTCAGAAAAGGGGAAAGGACCAGTGGCAATCCAATTAGATACAACCTAAAGTCAAAGAAGAAAGAGGGAAAGCCCGACATTCCTGATCAGCCTACTAGAAAAGAGAATCCTACTAAGGATGCGACAGTTAACAGCAAATAAAAAGAGACAAAAAACCCTCAGGCAATGGTTAAGATTCCTACCCGAGAAGTTAAGAAGATTCTGAATCCTCCCTCCTCTTTTAGCTTTGAGAATGAGATTCAAAAGATTAAAATCCCTATACAATTTTTGGAGATAGTTAAGAATGAGGATTTCAAAAGGTACCTTTCCAAAATGCTGCAACCTGAACCTTCATCTTGTCCCACAAATTCAGTCAACCTCCAAGATGAAAAACCAGTTGTCATGCTAGGAACTTTGGTAGAGGATAGGGATGAATCTGCCCCTCCTTTCTACATGTCATTGAACATTCATGATAAAGTGATGCACAACTGTTTGATGGATTCAGGGGCATCTCATAACCTCATGCCTAATATTTTCATGGATGAGATTGTGTTGGAAGTTACAAAAACCGACCATGACCTGTACTCATTTGATTCTAGGAATGTGAAGTGTCTTGGGGTTATTAAAGACCCGGTTGTTTCCTTGTTCCAATTTCCAATGAAAAGTGTGGTCATGGTTATTGTGGTCGCTGATGTCCCCACTAAGTTTGGGATTTTCTTGTCTAGATATTGGATCAAAAGACTAGGGGGAACTTTGTATATGGATCTTTCATATGCCACCATTCTTGTGTTCGGGGGGGAACATAGAAGGCTTTATAGGGAAGCACAACTTGCTTATATTATTAGTGATGAAGAAAATCCTACCAACCACCCCATTTTTGCAGTTGATACTGATTTAGGGACCAGTGTGTTACAACTCACTAATGTTCCTCAAACACCTATTGAAATCATGAAGCAACCTATTACCTCTTGTGAAAATCCTCCTCCCAATACCTCTGTTTGGAAGATGTTTTTTGATGGAACCTCTTCTATGGAAAGTGTTGGTGCTGTGGTAGTCTTTATTTACCCTAACCAAGAGACCACATCTATGTCTTACAAGCTTGAATTTGAAACAACAAACAATGTAGAAGAATATGAGGATCTTGTTTTGGGTTTGAGGGCTGCTAAAAGCATGGATACTGAAGATCTAGCAGTGTTTGGAGATGCTAAGTTAATTGTTCATCAAGTCAAAAATCTGTATCAAGCTAAGCACCCCAAGATGAGGGCTTACATAAATGAAGTTTGGGATCTTGTTGATTATTTCTTCTTGGATTTTAATATCTCATTTGTTCCAAGAGAGGATAACACTATGGAAGATTCATTGGTTGTCTCAACAAGTAATTTTAGGGTTCCTCTGCCCCCCAAACTCGAGTATGAGGTGGAAGTAAAATATAGACCCTGCATTCCTGACAATGTCAAACATTGGAAGGTTTTTGAGGATGATATTGAGATAAAAAGGTTTCTTGAGACTGTGGATGAATTCTCTGCTTTGCAGATTGATCAAAATTAGGATACTGAAGAAATCCCTCATGCTTATATTTTTCCGAATAAAATTGTTCACCATCATATTGTTCAGTTACCCAATAACTATATTCCAAAGGGACTTGTTCCCTTGGAGAGATTGTTTGACAAGGATGATGTTGTTGTGAAGGTTAAAGGTTCGATTGAAGATACTGATGTGACTGAATGCAATTTAGCGATAGAAGAGGATCCAAAGTATGTCAAATTGTCTAGTTGATTGTCAAAGGAACAAAGGGATGAATATGTTAAGCTTTTAAAGAAGTTTGTTGATGTGTTTGCCTGGAAATATGAAGATTTGAGAACATATGACACAAGCGTCGTTGAACATAAGATCCCTTTGAAAGAGGAGACCAAGCCTTTTAGGTAGAAAATTAGACAGATAAATCCCATGCTGTTGCCTATTATGGAAAAAGAAGTGAGGAAGTTGTTGGATGCCCAGATCATCATTCCTTTGAGATATTCATAATCGGTGGCTAACTTGGTGCCTATGAGGAAGAAAAATGGGGAAATCAGATTATGTGTTGATTTCAATAATTTGAATAGGAGCTCCAAAAAGGATAACTACCCCTTGCCAAATATGGAGCACATTTTGCACAGAGTGATTGGTTCGTCCAGGATGTCTATGATTGATGGATTTTCTGGATACAATCATATCTCTGTCTTTCATAAAGATAGAGAGAAGACAACCTTCATTACTCCTTGGGGCACATTCATGTATATTAAAATTCCCTTTGGACTGATGAATGCAGAAGCAACCTTCCAGCAAGCCATGGACATTGCCTTTATTGGCGAGAAAGACAAATTTGTAGTCATCTATTTGGATGCCATTACAATATTCTCAAAGTCTGACAAAGAGCATTGTCATGATTTGAAGAAGGTCTTCCTGAAGTGCAGAAGGCTTGGTCTCTCTCTCAATCCTAAAAAATCTTTGTTTGCTATGAAGGAAGGTAAATTATTGGGGCATATTGTGTCAGCAGAAGGGTAAGAACTGGTTCAAGCATAGTGGAGGCCATCCAGACCTTATCTTTTCCCAGATATAAGAAAGAGGTTCAGTCTTTATTGGGTAAAATCAATTTTCTAAGAAGGTTCATATCTAATTTCGTTGAGTTGGTTAAGCACATTACAACCATGCTTAGAAAAGGACGCAAGCTGAAATGGATTGTTGAGTCCAAAAATTCTTTTGACCAAATTAAAAGGACTTTGATTGAAGCAGTTGTGCTCATCAGCCCTGACTATTCTAAGGAACTTTTGATATTTTCTTTTGCCTCATATGATACATTGGTTGTTGTTTTTCTACAGAAAAATACAGAGGGGTTAGAGAAGCCTATTTCCTTTTTCAACAGAGAATTGAGGGATGCAGGAATGAGATATGATATCATGGAGAAGTAGGCATATGTCTTGGTCAAAGCCCTCAAGGCTTTCAGAATATATTTTCTGCATTCAAAGACTGTTGCATATGTCCCTTCAGCCTTAGTAAAGGAGATATTGATCCATTCTGACATAGATGGGAAGAGAAGCAAATGGATTATTAAAATTATGGAATTTGACCTTGAAATAAAGCCTACTAAATTGGTGAAAGATCAAGGTTTAGCTAGGTTGCTCGCTAAATCAAATTGCAAGTATTTGGGGGTTAATTTTATGAACATAAACTTAGAAAAACAACAAGCTAATATTGTTAATAAAGACTCTCATGTCAGTCTCAACTTGACATAATGCACCTGGTATAAAGACATCATATATTTTCTGCAGAAGTTGAGACCTCCTGATGGTTTGAACAAGAACACGGTGAGATATTTGAAGCTCAAAGAAATCAAATATTGTCTCATTGATCAGGTTTTGTACTGGAAGGATCATCTGGGAGTTCTTTTGATATGTCTAGACCCACAGGAGGCCCAAAGGTCCATAATTGATTTCCATGATAGCTTATGTGGGGGACACCATTTCTGGAGGACCACAACTTATACGATCCTCAGAGCTGGATATTTTCGGCCCAACCTTTTTACTGATGTTTGTGCAAATATTAGAGCTTGTACCAAATTCCAAAATTTTTATGTAACAATAGCTCAAATATTTTCCTTTGAAGTCTGTGTTGGTTTCTGGACCTTTTCAACAGTGGGGTCTAGATTTCAGTGAAGAAATTCACCCAACCTCAAGTGGTCAGCACGGGTGTATTTTGACTGCCACTGATTATTTCACCAAGTGGATAGAAGCCATTCCTACAATAAGTTCCTCCCACAAGGTAATCATTAGCTTTCTTGAGGATATCATGGCCAAATTTGGTTGTCCAAGCAGGATTGTCACTGACAATGTTGCCTCCTTGAAGGTTGAACCATTAATCAAATTTTGTGAGCAGTATGGGATTACATTAATCCATTATACTCCTTACTACCCCCAAGGAAATGGTTTGGCAGAGTCCTCTAACAAGAGACTCATAAATATCATCAAAAAATTGTTATAAGACAACAAGAAAGCATGGGACTCAAAGCTGAAATTTTCATTATGGGCTGACAGAGTTACAACAAAGAGGTCACTTGGAGTTTCCCCTTTCGATCTTGTGTATGAGGTTGAGGCTATATTTCCTACTCATCTTGCCTTTCTTGTGGAAAAATTCCTCCAGGACTACCAAGGATAACCTGATGATATGGTCAGGAGGATACATCAGTTGGTAGAAGTACAACAAGCTAGGGAGAAACTACTTGATAAAGCTTAGGATCAACAACAAAAATTAAAACGAGCCTTTGACAGGAGGGAAAGCAAGGAATATTTTCACCCAAGGATCTGGTGCTCAAATGGGATTCCCCCAAGCAAGACAACAACAAACATGGTAAATTCAAACCCTTATGGATTGGTCCTTTCAAGATTTCTTAGGTATTTTCAAATAACACCTATAAGCTGCAGAGCTTGGAGGATTCTGAAGTTTTTAGTGGCCCTATCAATGGGAAATTTCTGAAAAAATAATTTTCTTAAGTCATGATTGGATTTCCACCATTGTAATTACCACTTCCTTTTTATTTCTATTTGAATAAGAGACTCCATGATGCAAAGGCTAAGAAATTGGAACTGCTCATTCTTGGAAACTCGCAAGGATCATGCCATCCCCTATGGAGCCAAATGTTATCACATAAAATTTTCCATAGTCACGAGTGACAACCATGAATGCAGGCGAGCAAGTAGGTGCAATTTTTAGCAGCGAAGATCCCCCCCATGCAGTTCAATTTAGCACCACCTCTAAATGCGGTTGGAAGGATTCCATATTTGGCAGGCGGGTAAAACTTTGGAGGGGGTGCTAAAATAGTTGACGTGCCTAGATCGCAGATCATGATCAGATCAATGGTCACCAATAATTTCGGTGCCACAAGTTGCGCGGGCGTTAAAATCCAAAGGCGGGCCGAAATCCAAACCGCGGTATTGCAGGGAGGCCAGGTGGTGGAGTATGGTGCATTTCAGGCCTCAAAGTGGTGTGGGTCCAAACCACTTTTGATGGCCCTGAAATTACGTGTACATATAATATCATATCCAGTAGAAATAGGTGGTCACTTGCTATTTATCCAGCTGCGCTCCAATCCTAAGAAGGATTTAGTTGATGAAAAAGGACCAGTAGATGAAACCTCATCTCAGTCCATAAATAGGAATCTTGGAAGCTATGGTCGAGGAGACAAAGTTGTCAACCCGAGGTACCATGATGAACGGTTCCTTCTTGCAGGCCCATACTAATATGAGGTTGTGTCTGATAGGAAGAAACACGCACAGTCTAACATAAGGATGCACAGAGGGAAATCTTTGAATGGAATGGCCGGAGCACACTCCTGGCAGTTGTGGTCTGATTTGAGTATAAATAGATCAGTTCAATATTTTTTTATGGTCGTCAAATGGTTGAGCAGAGATCCCTATTTTGTAATATTTTGATACCAGAGTTGTTCTCTGGTTATGTATTAGACTTGATACTTTCTCATTAATAGAGGTCAGCTTCTTTCATCATCTTGTTTAATTTGTGTTGAAACACTCGTGCATGGAGGATCCAGATGAGGGTTGTAGTTGTATTGTAATGTAGGTTCGATTATAATGTTGTTGTGACCTATTTCAATACTTTCTTTGTTTCCTTGTTTCCTCTTATACTGAAATGCTCATGCATGGAAGATCCAAACGAGTTGTTGTAGTCGCATGGTAATGGAGGTTTGATTACTATGGTGCCATGATATATTTCAGTGTTTGAAACTTGAGTTCAAGAGTGCTCTTGTGCCTAAGTTTTTCTTCACCAAGCTGCTTGAAGGCTGGATGCCCATGGTAGACTTGTCCACCTTTCTCACTAAGTCTTCCTTCTACTCACCTTTATCCTTAAACCACTGACTGAAGTTAATGAGGACCTCATTTCCCTATGCATTTCTCATCCAGTTTCTGTGTTAAAACATTCTTGTACTAAGTTTTGTCCATTTGACCTCCACTCATAAACCTACCTCCACAAACATTTTGATGGGTACTGGGCTTATCCTCTTACAATCTGAGGGTGACTCTTAGTGCTAACACTTACATTCCTCCATAAACAAATTTAGTAGGTATGGGGCACAATTGAGTAGACTTCCCTTTGTGCACTGTGTGACTACTACTATTACTCTTGCAGGGGTTTCCTCCTTGTGACATTTCCTCAAAAGTTTACATGCCATCAATTTTGTCGCGAACTTTGTTGCTAGATCATTTATCGGTCTAATGACCATTCCCCCTAGAACCTCTGTAAGTCCCATATTTTCTCTTTATCTCATGTGTCAGGGCTTTCTCTTTTCTTTTATCATCCATGTATTGCTATGGTTTTGCGTCGTCTTTTGGTAAACCTGTGATTTCTGCAATTAAATCTACATCTATGGAGACATGCCTCTCCATCCATAATATGCCTCCATGTACTAGTGCTAGTAGTTATTTAACACAGAAATTTACATCTTTTCCTCTACCAAAATGAGGAATCTCTAGCAGGTTCATGATCCCTGTGTTATAAAGTCCCGCAATCCACTATTTCGGCTCCAAAATGGGATCCCCTGATGGACCCTCTCATCTAGTCTCCATGTACACTTGCTTCACAAACTCAGGGAACTTCCCTATGTCTACCACATCACGATCAACACACTTTAGTTTGTTAATAGACCCTAACATCTCACCAACTAATTTAACTCCTTCGGGTATTTGTGGCAGTGACAATGTTCACTCCTTCTGTTTGTTTGGTGTTCATGGCGCAACATAATTTTCCCGAGTCTTCTTCTTTCCTGTTGATGGCCCTTCCACTTCCATTGGATTCTCTTCCTTATCTTCTTCATTTTCTGAGTCTTGTTGGTTTGTAATATCCTCAATATGCACTTGTTCCTCTAACTGTTGCGCTGACTCTGTTACATGGTGTTGTACTTCATCATACTTCGTTCTTTCATCATCTTCCTCAATTGGCTCTACTTGTGGTTTTTTTGTGCCTAATCCAAGTTTTCATGTGGGGTTCTACTCTATGCTAGGGTTTTGTGTTTCACCTCGCTTGTCGACATCCATTTCCTCTGTCATCAGAACCTACTCCTCTACAATAGTGGTACTAATTGATTCAATGACTAGTGAAGGAATGACACCCACATCCACCACTCCCTTCAGCTGGATATTAAGCCCATCATTTGTTGTGTCCTTTGGCGACCTCGTGGCACCACGTGTTTTCCTTACAATCCGACTGGGAGCTCCAAATTTTGGTGGCTCCATTCTACTAAATTCTAAAAAAGGTGCTCTGAGTCATAACGGGATACCTCTGAATCACTTGCTCGCACTTTGTTTTCTTCCTTAGCTCTCGTTTTCACCAAATGACAATGCGTATTTACCTTTCATCTTTTCTTATTTTATAAGTTGTGCCATAAATTCTTTGTCACGTCATACTTTTCCAATCACTTCCTTTTCCTTTTTCCGGATGCTTTCTATAATTCCTAATGGAAACCAACCATAATCTTGTCCTCTTCTAGTTCCATGAGTTGAGGAAATATTTCTTGAGCTTCACCTCTTTCTGTCATGTCTGTAATGGCTACAATGCGCAGACTAGGTATCAAATATTCCAAAGGGACTACTTCTTCATGACCATACACCAATATGAAAGGTGTTTTCCATGTGAGTTTCTTGCATGTGGTTCTATAATCCCATAATACTGTTAGTATCTTCAAATATCAATCATCCCTATTTACATTACAAATTTTAGTTAAGGAATTCTCCAATATCTTATTAAATGCTTCCACTGTTTCGTTAGCCCGAGGATTCTTCGGAGTTTTCTTATGATGGTGTATCTCAAATTCTTCAATCATTGCTTGAATGGTAGTATTAATAAAATGAGTTCCCTGATCACTCATCAGAATTCTATGGCATCCAAATCTTGTAATTACTTGATCAAGAAGGAAGTGGGTTGTAGTTTTTGTTCGATTACTAAGAGGGGGGGTGAATCAGTAATAGCGTAATTAT
>JASDQU010109390.1:0-56254 GCA_032191745.1 Picea mariana
AAATTATTTACTCATATAAAAAAAAAAATTCTTTTATGATTCATGCAGGTCTTGGTGATCAAAATGCATCTCGTTGATAACTCTTATTAATTTGTATGGACTAATGGATCTGGGAAAAGAACAATGAAAAGGTAAGGGTTTTGACATGTTTTTAAAAGTAGGCTTTATACTAGTAAAAGTTCACAATCCTCATGAATATGTAGATATTGATACATATGCCAAGTTCCATGTGGTGTTTTAGTTTACTTGTAGATCATATTTTAAATATAATTTTGGTTTACTTGTAGTTTTTTAATAAAGAAGTATAACTATTTTAGAGAACCCCCATATACAAAGTCTTTATCCATATCCTCATTGTGGAAAATAAATTAGAAAATATCCCTCACTTCATTCATTTCGATAATACTAACCTTATTGCTATCCCTAATCCAAATACTAGTTCCTATTAAACAATGCAGGAAGCTAATCCCAATAATCTAGACCCCTCTCATCCCACATGTTAGTGCAAGTATTATAAGGCTCCAAAGGACAGCACTAAAAAATGCTTATTCTTATAATAATAATTCACATCCAAATCCTTGTACATACATGAGAAATGCCTTGATGATCCTAGGCTACACCAATATTTGGACACTTCTCCCCAACAAAAAATAGTCCCTATTACAAACTCTATTGAAAAAGATCCCTCGTTACTCATAATGACCTAGTTCTCTCCTTGTCCTCTTCCTCTCCTAGTGTTCCATGCTCTCCTATATACTCTTCCTCTTTTCCTAGTCCTTCACTTCTTTGGTCATTTTTCAAAGATTTCCCCCTTAATGGTCACATTCCATAGCTTGCAACTATGGAGCCCCTCCCAATGATGACATAATATCTTCCTTTGATTTGGATATCGACAATTTGGACCCTAAATCTTCATAGAAAATTTGAAGACAATCCAATGTATTAAGAAGGACACCTCCTCATATATTGAGGCAAGGAAATGGTCATTACAAAAGTGCACATTGACTCGTTGGCCCCCCTTTTTATCAAGTAAAGGGATTGATTTAATAACATCACATGCCATTCTACTATGTAGGAAATAACTGAGTTCTTATGTTAACATCACATAAAGTGAAGGTGCCTAGGGGTTTCCATGTATAATTGACCAAAAGAGGCAAATTTATTTATATCTAGCATGGTTAATTGACAAGCAAACTACAACCTTGAAAAAAAAAGTTTCATCAACCTCAATTAAAAGAAGGCTTTGGTAAATGTATCCCATGAATTACAATTCTTTCAAGTCAAAGCTTCAGTTACTTGGTTTTCAATTGCAATGAATTGAAAGGTTATACTTGCCTTTTCTAATGTGCATTGAAGAGACACTTCATTCCTAAATAATTTGCTAACCCCATGAATTACCTTGGTTCAATTAAATTACTCTGTTGCAACTCTCTATAACTCTGTTGCAACTCACTATAACTATGTTGTAACTCTGTTGCAACACTATGTTGTAACTGTACTTTCTCCTTCAAATTTTGTGTTGTTACTCCACTTGTTGTTACTCACTATTACTCTGCTACAACTCGCTATAACTTTGTTGCAACACTTTCTGTAACTCTGTTGCAACTCACTATAACTATGTTGTAACTCTGCCAGTACACTAGGTTGTAACGGTACCTGCAAGGAACTCATGTCAATAACATGTCTAGGATCACTAATATAATGTCTCAAAATAGATACGTGAAAAACATCGTGCATATGCCTCAAAGAATCAGGCAAGGCTAGTCGATAGGCCAGAGGCCCCTTCCTCTCCACAATATAGAAAGGCCCCACAAACCTAGGATAGAGTTTATCTCCCTTTTCAAACTTGATCGAACTCTTATGCGGTTTTACCCGCAAGAAGACTCCATCACCAATTTTGCAACTACGATCGACATAGTGTGCATCGGCATAACTCTTCTGTCGATCCTGCGCTTCTTTAATCCTTTGCCTTCTTGTTTTCATTTTATCTTCCATTTATTAGATCTCTTCTGGTCCCACCATGACCCTATCCTTAGGCCGATCCCATCTCAAATACATCCGACATGGTTTCCCATAAAGGAACTCGAAAGGTGCCATCTTAATGGTGCTTTGGTAACTATTGTTATATGTGAATTCTACCAGTGGCAAGAATTCTTCCCAACGCTTTTGTTGGTCCATCGCGTACATGCACAACATGTCCTCCAAGTTTTGGTTCATTCGTTTGGTCTGTCCGTCAGTCTCTAGGTGATATGCAATACTAAAGTTAAGTTGGGTTCCCAAGGCCTCTTGGAAACTAGTCCAAAATCATCCAGTAAACAATGATCCTCGATCGTATATAATCCTCTTAGGCATGCCATGCAGCCTCAAAATATCACTGATGAAAACTCTAGCTATGTTAGGTTCCTGATATGTCATACACACTGGAATAAAATGGGCACTCTTCATCAAAGTGTCGACTACCACAAAAATCGAGTCATGTTTCCTTGCAGTAAATGGCAATCCAACAATGAAATCCATCGAAATGAACTCCCATTTTGATTCCAGAATAGCGTGTGGTTGTAGTAGTCCCATTAGATGTCTATGTTCAGCCTTTACCTGCTAACATTATACACATTTGGCCACATAGTTGACTATGTATGCCTTCATTCCTTTCCAGAAGAATAGGGGTTTCAGATCCACCCTCATCTTCATCACTCCCAAGTGAGCCATGTATACTGCTCTATGAGCCTCGTTTAGGATCAAGCTCCTCATCTCGTCATTCAATGGTACATAAATACGATTTTTAAACCTCAATAATCCATCATCGTCAAACGTAAATCCTTGAAATCTTGGTACCATCATTTTGTTTTGTCCGATAAACTCCTCGACCTCTTTGTACCAGTCATCTTCGCGCTGAAATGTTAGAATATTTTCACAAATATTTGTCTAAAGAGGAAACAATGAAAAGATGCATGGTGTCCGACTCAATGCATCTGCCACTCATTTCACTATTCCTTTTATTTAAGAAATCTCGAAATCGTACTCGGTAAGAAGTTCCGACCAATGTCGTTGTCACGCCTTTAGATCGCTTTGCATAAAAATGTGTTGTTTTCCAGAGTGGTCCATCTTTAGTTCAAATTTTCATCCAACAAGTTAGTGTGTCTAAATATTCAAGGCATAAACAATGGCTAACAACTCCAAATCGTGCATCGCATAGTTCTCCTCATGCCTTCTCAGTTTTGTCAAGATGTAAGCGATCACTCGACCGTCTTGCATCAATACTTCGCCTAAGACTTCCTTGGATGCGTCAATGCATACCAAGAAGTTTGCATCCATGTCAGGGACCTTTAGTATCGATGTCATTGTCAACAACTCCTTGAGCCTCTGAAATGCTTCAGTGCATTCCTCGGTCCAAACAAACTTCTTATTCTTCTTCTACAATTCCGTGATCGGATTTTCTATCTTCAAAAATATCTCTATGAACCATCGGTAGTATCTTCCCAAACTCATTAAGTTGCGCACTTCTGGGACATTTGTTGGCACAAGACATTCCATAATGGCCTTGACATTTGTCGGATCCACAATGATACCTTTGTTGGAGATGACATTCCCTAAGTAGTGAATCCTCTATTGATAAAACGATCATTTGGACAACTTCCCATACAATTTGTTCTCTCCCAGACACTGTAGTACCAAGCGCAAGTGCTTATCATGCTCCTCTGTCGTTCGAGAGTAAATCAAAATATCGTCAGTGAATACTTGGACGAACTTTTCCAAGTACTCGCCGAACACCCCATTCATCAAACTCATAAATACCCCTGGGGTGTTTGTCAGTCCAAAAGGTGAAATAGTAAACTTGTAATGTCCAAACATTGCCCTAAAGGCGGTCTTAGGGACGTCATCCTACTTGATCCATAATTGGTGATACCCTGATCCTAAATCGATCTTTGAGAACACCATTGTACCCTTCATCTGATCGAACAGATCATCAATCCTCGGCAATGGATACTGATTCTTAATCATTTCCTTGTTCAACTAACGGTAGTCAAAGTAGAGTCTCCACGACCCATCCTTCTTTTGTATGAAAATAATAGGTGCACCCCATGCTAACACACTCAAAAGTATAAGTCCCAGGTTCAACAACTCCTTTAGTTTCATTATCAACTCTTGTAACTCCAGGGTCAAAATGCGATAAGGCGTTCTTTCTATCGATTCAGTCCCTAGTTTTAGGTCTATGGTAAACTCCAATTCCCTCTCTGGAGGCATCCCAGGTAACTCCTCTGAAAATACTTCTGGAAACTCTTTTACCATGGGAAGGTGTTCTAGACCTTCCACTACTCCACTCTCATTTAACGCAAGGATCGCATAAATATTACATCCCTTGTGCAGGCTCTTCCATAGTTGCAAGGAAGAGATGAACCTCAGAGAGAGTCCCTGGTTCTGACCTACACTCACATGCCTCTGTCCCTCATCATCAACCAATATTAACAGTTTCATATTACAGTTGAGTATCGCCTCATGTGATTCAAACGACTCCATACCAATCACGACGTCATAACATCCTAAGATCGTGACGTACAGGTTGGTCGTGGTGACAAACTATCCTAGGTTAAGTATATAGTCTGTAACCTTCCCTCGGGCACCGTACGGTCGCCCTGTCGTAATCAGGCACCGTACGACTTCCCTGTCGTAATCCATTGAACTCATTGAGATGATTCTTAATCAATTCCTCTGAAAGGTACCTCTCTCGGAATCGTTCCACGAACAATTCCCATGACATGTCTTCAATGACCATGTTCAATCGTGGTAGGAGCATCTCCCACCATAAAAGAGTGCTCCCCTTGATTTGAAAGACCGCTATGCAGACCTTCATGTTGGAGGTATAGTCGTGAAGTGAAAAGCGCATCACCATATTCTCCAACCATGCCTCAATGGCTGTGCCATCCAGGGCACCAAAGAACTCAAGAAATTTAACCTTCTCGAGTTTGTGGTGAATTTTAATAGTACCCACAGGAGCGTGCGATGAACCCTTAGGGGGTGTCGACACCCTGGCCTCATCTCTGTTCAAATGACATTAAGTGCCTCAGACATCTACTGAAAATACCTCATCATCCCAACACCCACCGCTATCTTCTCCTACCTGACAACCTGTTCATTTCCCTGGGGGTTAGACCCCTCGAGAGTGGCTGCTATTGGAGGCATTTATCCTCCTCCCCTAGCACCCTGTCATCTGGCTTCGCGGCGTCCTCTAACCATGATTACCTGCATGAATACAAGACAAATTAATTAGCAACATTATAATCAAATATCATATCAACGAAAGTCGTAGTGATCCCAAGTCCCAGGTTGAACCTCGCTCTAATAACATATGTAACAGACCCATCGTTAGGACTACAAGCGAAGCAAAAAGTTCACATTTTTTTTGGCAGGAAGGCTAAGATGACAACAGTTGAACAGATGACCGCAAGGACACATTCCGAACAAATGAAACTATGACTCCCCACATTGGAACAAGAGCAGCTGGGCAAAACATGCATAGAACAACAAGGAAGAATGACTACCCGCCCGATGCAAAGAAACCACGCCTATAAGATAAGGGACAACATCTCCCTCTCGACATTATGACCTTGATGAACAAATACTAGAACCTCAAGCTGCCTAAACCAAATGCATGAAGGCATTCCACCTATGCGCCAAAAGAAAACTTACAACTCTCAACAATACTCACACAGAAGGCACCGAATCCGACCAAGTTCTCGTTCGACGCTATCCAATAGGGCGCACCATGATCCCCTCATCAAGAATATTGTCATCCCTAGGTGATAGACGTGTCAATAACCTTGGCAAAACACATCCTATCTGGATCGAGGACTCTAGATAAATCTAACGTGATGGGATCCGAATACCGATAAGAAGACCACGCCTATACCCCAACAACAGGTCGACGAGACACAAGAGGACGACAACCACGGAAGACGTAAGCCAATACATGAATTTTTCAACAACCCAACCCTTTTATCAAGTCTAAATTGGTCAATACTTACGATCTAATTTAGCGTTAAATACAGATCTAATTTAATCATTCTAAATTACAAATAGTCAGTGATTTACAAACCTAATTTAACATGATATACAAATCTAATGTAGCGAGTCTAATTTACCAAATTAGAAAATAACTATATATCGAAATAACTTAATCACATATCTAATTTAGCAAGTCTAAATGACTATTAGTCAATAATTTGCAAAGGTAAATAAATCTTAAGTACAACTCTAGTTCGCAAGTCTAAATTAGAAATTAGACAACAATTACAAATCAATCTACCATTAATACAATCTAATCTTAGCAATACTAATATATATTAAAAAAACAGTCTCGATATCATGCATAATTCTTATGATTCTAATGTTATTAATGAATTATCTTCCAAAAATCTATCTAGCCATAATAACAGTATTAAGGTTGTAACGACTGCCATTGACTGAACTTGTGGTCTGAGAATGGTATCTTCTAGCCAATAAAAGGTGGTTTTCATTATTAATGTTTCACTGTCAAAAGATGTTAACACGCAGGTGAGAGTTAATTACCATTAAACTCAGGAAATACATAATCATTATTAATGTTTCACTATCAAAAATGTTAAAACGCAGGTGAGAGTTAATTACTATTAATCTCATGAAATACATAATCATTATTAATGTTTCATTGTCAAAAATGTTAAAATGCAGGTGAGAGTTAATTACTATTAAACTCAGGAATTATATAGATGACAACGCATTCAACGCAGGCCATCAATAAATTAAAATGCACTCTTAGAGAGGGTAACAACGCAGACCCAAGGTAAGTCACTAATGAAGTGTAGTCCAAAGGGAAAACTTTCACGCACACAGGCAACGAGAGCTGTCTTAAAAAGTCAAAAATCGTCAGAGCAGTATATACATGCAATGAAATGCATTCAAAGTAAAAACACAGGGCAATAATTTCAGGCAATAAAAACACAGAGAAATAAGTTCAGGCAATAAATGCAGGTCAATTCCTAAAGAGGGTAACATCGTCAGTTAAGAAGAAAAATTCACAGACTTGACAATGGAAAAATATTGTCATTATCCACAATAGAATGGAAATATATAATCGTTGTCATTAAATAAATATGCAGTCACGTTTTCCATTAAACACAATCACATTCGCCATTAATTATAATCACATTTCCATTAAATATGCTTTCATTTGCCATTAAAGAAAATCATTGTACATTATGCACAATAGAATGGAATATATATTCGTTGTCATTTAATAAATATATAATCTAAGAGATAATTCATAATAATTAACTGCCACCAAAATGTTTTCATTATAATCATTGGTTTTATTAAGAAAGCATCCAGAGTTTTAACATCAAAGCGGTGAGGTTTTTCAATGCAAATCGCAGTCAATAAAAGTGAAGAATATGCGTTGTTCAAATCAGGAAGAATCACACTAAAAAATGGGCAACTTCTCAGTGGAAAATGTGTGTGACTTCGTAGTCAAGAGGAAGGTAAATTTTCCTTTAGATATGTTAATTTGCAGAGGGGAAAACATTGTATCTATCACCGTATAGAATCGTTGGTGATGGTTCACAAATTGTTGAGTTTTAACAAATGGAAGGAACTGATTTTTATTATCAATTCGTAGGTTTCAATCAAACAAAAAGCTGAGTATTACCCACCTAAATGTTGCTAAGTTTTACCTCAAGATCACTGTCCCTAAAAGGTAAGGAGAATGCAGTCACTGTCAATACTAAAGTTAAGTTGGGTTCCCAAGGCCTCTTGGAAACTAGTCCAAAATCATCCAGTAAACATCGATCCTCGATCGTATATAATCCTCTTAGGCATGCCATGCAGCCTCAGAATATCATTGATGAAAACTCTAGCTATGTTAGGTGCCTAATACTTCATACGCATCGGAATAAAATGGGCACTCTTCGTCAAAGTGTTGACTACCACAAAAAATGAGTCATGTCTCCTTACTGTCAGTTGCAATCCAACGATGAAATCCATTGAAATGACCTCCCATTTTGATTCCACAATAGTGTGTGGTTGTAGTAATGTGGTCGGATGGCTATGTTCAGCCTTTCCTTGCTGACATTCTAGACATCTGGCCACATAGTTGACTATGTTTTCCTTCATTCCTTTCCAGAAGAATAAGAGTTTAAGATATGCCCTCATCTTCGTGACTCCTGGGTGAGCCATGTATACTACTCTATGAGCCTCGTTTAGAATCAAGATCCTCAAATCGTCATTTGGTGGTACATAAATCTGATTTTTAAACCTCAATAATCCATCATCTTCAAACGTAAATCCTTGGAATCTTGGTACCATCATTGTGTTTTGTTCGATAAAATCCTCGACCTCTTTGTACCAGTCATCGTTGCGCTATAATGTTAGCATATTTTCACAAAGATTTGTCTGAAGAGGCAGCAACGAAAATATGCATGGTCTAAGACTCAATGCATCTGCCACTCGGTGCATTGTTCCTTTTATGTAAGAAATCTCGAAATCGTACTTGCTAAGAAGTTCTGACCAACGTCGTTGTCACGCATTCAGGTCGCTTTGCGTAAACATGTGTTGTATCCCACAGTGGTCCATATTTAGTTCAAATTTTCATCCAACAAGGTAGTGTCTCAAAACATTCAAGGCATAAACAATGACTAACAACTCCAAATCATGTGTCGCATAGTTCTCCTCATGCCTTCTCAGTTTCCTCGAGATGTAAGTGATCACTCGACCGTCTTGCATCAAGACTCCACCTAAGTCTTCATTGGATGTGTCAATGCATACCAAAAATTTTGCATCCATGTCAGGGACCTTTAGTATTGGTGTCATTGTCAACAACTCCTTGAGCCTCTGAAATGCTTCCGCACATTTCTCGGTCTAAAAAAACTTCTTGTTCTTCTTATGCGATTCCGTGATCAGATTTGCTATCTTCAAAAATCTCTCAACGAACCATCATTAGTATCTTCCTAAACCCATGAATTTGTGCCCTTTCGGGACATTTGTCAATGCAAGCCATTCCATAATGGCCTCGACCTTTGCTAGATCCATGATGATACCTTCGCCGTAGATGACATGCCCTAAGTAGTGAATCCTCTATGGATAAAACAAGCATTTGGACAACTTCCCATACAATTTGTTCTCTCACAGAAACTATAGTACCAAGCGCAAGTGCTCGTCATGCTCCTCTGTCATCTAGGAGTAAATCAAAATATCGTCAGTGCATACTTGGACGAAATTTTCCAAGTACTCACCAAACACCCCGTTCATCAAACTCATAAATACTCTTGGGGCGTTTGTCAGTCCAAACGGTAAAATAGTAAACTCATAATTTCCAAACCTTGTCCTAAAGGTGGTCTTAGGGACATCATCCTCCTTGATTTGTAACTGGTGATACCCCTATCCTAAATCGATCTTTTAGAACACCGTCACACCCTTCATTTGATCGAACATATCATCAATCCTCGACAACGGATATTGATTCTTGATCGTTGCCTTGTTCAATTGATGGTATTCAATGCAGAGTCTCCAGGACCCATCCTTATTTCGTATGAAAATAACAGGTGCACCCTATCGTGACACACTCGAACATATAAGTCCCAGGTATAACAACTCCTTCAGTTACATTATCAACTCTTGTAACTCTAAGGTTGACGTGCGATAAGGCATTATTGCTATTGATTCAGTCCCCAGTTTCATTTTTATGGTAAACTCCAATTCCCTCTCTAGCAGAATTCTAGGTAACTCCTCCAGAAAGATGTTTGCAAACTCTCTCACCACCGGAAGGTGTTCTAGACATTTTTCTACTCCCTTCTCGTTGAATGCAAGGATCACATAAATCTTACATCCCTTGTGCAGGCTCTTCTATAGCTGCAAGGAAGAGATGAACCTTAGGGAGACTCCCTTGTTGTGACCTACAATCACGTGCCTCTATCCCTCGTCATCAACCAAGCTTAATCATTTCATCTTATTGTTGAGTATCGCCTCATGCGATTCCAACCAGTCCATACCGATCATGATGTCATAAGATCCTAAGATCGTGACGTACAGTTTGGCCCTAGTGACAAAATATCCTAGGTTGAGGATATAGTCTGTAACCTTCACTTGGGCACCATACAACTGCCTTGTCTTAATCGGGCACCGTACGATCTCCATGTTGTAATCCATTGAACTCGTTGAGTTGACACTTAATGAATTCATTTGAAAGGTACCTCTCTCGGAACCATTCCTCGAACAATTCCCATGACATGTCTTTGACAACCATGTTCAATTGTGGCAGGAGCATCTTCCACCATAGAAGAGCGCTCCCCTTGAGTTGAAAGACCACTATGCAGACCTTCATGTTGGAGGTATAGTCACAGAGTGCAAAGTACATCGCCATATTCTCCAGCCACGCCTCAGTGGTTACGTCATTTGGGGCGCCAAAGAACTCAGGAAATTTAACCTTCTCGAGTTTGCGGTGAATGCTACCAGTACCGACCAGAGCACGCGATGGACCCTCGGAGGGTGTTGGCGCCCTGGCTTCATATCTTTCCAAATGGTTGATTAGTGCCTTAGACATCCACTGAAAATACCTCATCAGCCCAACCACATCACCCACCGCTATCTTCTCCTGCCCGACAACGTGTTTGTCTCCCTGGGGGTTACACCCCTCAGGCGTGGATTCTACTGGAGGCGTTTCTCCTCCTCCCCTAGAACCTTGTCGTCTGCCTCCGTAGCGTCCTCTAACCATGATTACCTGCATGAATACAAGACAACTTAATTAGCAACATCATAATCAAATATCATATCAATGAAAGTCGTAGTGATCCCAAGTCATAGATTGAACGTCTCTCTGATACCATATGTAACAACCCCATCGTTAGGACTACAAGTGAAGCAGAAGTTCAAATTTTTTATTTTGTTTTTTTTTTTTGGCAGGAAGGCTAAGACGACAACAGTTGAACTGACGAATGCAAGCATGTAGTCCGGGCAAAATACACTATGACTCCCACACTGGCACAAGAGCAGTTGGGTGAACCATGCGTAGAATAACAAGGAGGAATGAATACCCACCCAACGCAAAGTAACCAAGCCTACAAGCTAAGGGATAACATCACCCTCTCGACAAAACAACCTTGGCGAACAAAGACTAGAACCTCAAGGTGCCCAAACCAAACGCATGAAAGCATTCCACCTATGCGCCAAAAGAAAACTTACAATTCTCGAAAAACACTCACACGGAAGTCACCAAATCTAGCCAAGTTCTCATTCGACGCTATCCAATAGGGCATGACATGATCCCCTCATCAGGAATCATGCCATACCCAAGTGATAGATGCATCAATAACCTTGGTAGAACACATCCTATCTGGACCAAGGACTCTAGATAAATCCAACGTGCTAGGAGCCGAATACCGATAAGAATACCACGCCCATACCCCAACAACAGGTCGACGAGACGCAAGAGGATGACAACAAGGGAATACACAAGACAATACATGACTTTTTCAACAAGCCAACCCTTTTATGACGTCTAAACCAGTCAATACTTATAATCTAATTTAACGTTAAATACAGATATAATTTAACCAGTTGAAATTACAAATAGTCTGTGATTCACAAACCTAACTTAACATGATATGCAAATCTAGTGTAGCGAGTCTAATTTACCAAATTATACAATAACTATATATCGAAATAACTTAATCACATATCTAATTTAGCAAGTCTAAATGACTAGTCAATAATTTGCAAAGCTAAATAAACCTCAAGTACAACTCTAATTCGCAAGTCTAAATTACAAATTAGACAACAATTACAAATCAATCTACCATTAATACAGTCTAATATTAGCAATACCAATATATATATAAAGAAACATTCTCGATATCATGCATAATTCTTATGATTATAATGTTAGTAATGAATTATCTTCTGAAAAGCTATCTATCTATAATAACAGTATTAAGGTTGTAACGACTACCATTGACTAAACTTGTGGTTTGAGAATGTTGTATTCTACCCAATAAAAGGTGGTTGTCATTAATAATGTTTCACTGTCAAAAGATGTTAACATGTAGGTGAGAGTTAATTACCATTAAACTCAGGAAATACATAATCATTATTAATGTTTCATTGTCAAAAATATTAAAACCCAGGTGAGAGTTAATTACTATTAAATGCAGAAATTATATAGATGACAACGCATTCAATCTAGGCCATCAATAAATAAAAACACACTCATAGAGAGGGTAACACCGCAGACCCAAGGTAACTCACTAACGGAGTGCAATCCAAAGGGCAAACTGTCAGGCACACAGGCAACGAGAGCTGTCTTAAAAAGGCAAAAATCGTCAGAGCAGTATATACATGCAATGAAATGCATTCAAAGTAAAAACACAGGGCAATAAGTTCAGGCAATAAAAACACAGAGAAATAAGTTCAGGCAATAAATGCAAACACATTCCTAAAGAGGGTAACATCGTTAGTTAAGAAGAAAAATTTGCAAACTTGACAATGGCAAAATCGTTGTCGTTATACACAACAAAATGGAAATATATAATCGTTGTCATTAAATAAATATGCAGTCACATTTTCCATTAAACACAATCACATTCCCCATTAATTATAATTGCATTTCCATTAAATATGCTTGCATTTTCCATTAAATAAAATCGTTGTATATTATACAGAACGGAATGGAATATATACTCGTTGTCATTTAATAAATATATAATCTAGGAGATAATTCATAATAATTAAATGCCACCAAACAGTGGTCATTCTAATTTCTAGTTTTATTAAGAAAGTGTGCATAGTTTTAACATCAAGGTGGTGAGGTTTTTCAATGCAAATCGCAGTCAATAAAATTGAAGAATACGTGCTGTGAAAATCAGGATGAGTCGCACTAAAAAATGGGCAACTTCTCAGTGGAAAATATGTGTGACTTTGCAGTCAAGAGGTAGGTAAACACGCCTTCAGATCTGTTAATTTGAAGAGGGGAAAACGTTGTATCTATCACCGTATAGAATCGCTGGCAATGGTTCACAAATCGTTGAGTTTTAATAGAAGGAAGGTGTTGCATTTTATCATCAATTCGCAAGTTTCAATCAAGCTAAAAGTTGAGTATTACCCACCAAAATGTTGCTAAGTTTTACCTCAAGCTCACTGTCCCTAAAAGGTAAGGAAAATGCAGTTATGCAGATCCAGACTCTGTCATAAAATATCATAAAATATAAAATAAAACTCGTTCCAAGGAGGGTATGTTAGCAGTCAAAAATGTGTAAGCCAAGGGTAAATTCGCAGAGTAAACTTTGTCATTAAACTAATAAATTGCAAGGGAATATCGCATGCCATAAGTGTAAAATGTAAGGTAAAATTCGCAGAGTAAATGGCAAACCAGATATATAAAACCACACCATAAATTCGCCAGGAAAGCATTAAAAACGAAAAGAAATTCTGCAGGAATGCATTAAAAATGCAATCTTAAGGCGTAGAGGATGATACGTGGTTCGTTGAGGGAAAGGAATAACAATAGCAGAGGTAAACAATCGCAACAAGACACAAGACAATCACTCAACCTGGAACAATCAACAGGGGTAGAAGACTGGGAAACACATCCTTCGCTCACCATCCACACACAAACAAACAGGGCATTAGGATCTATAGGTCTATTAACACCGAAGTGACGATTGTCGATACGGCTCCTGACCGACTGCTAAGGCGTGGACTGGTGAGCTGGGGACGAAGGCAGAGAAAAAGTGCAACTTCATCACAAATAAATAAAACCATAAGACAGACACAACATTCAGGGATCGAAACCAAGGGAATCAATCAACAATGATCTTAATGCTATGGGGGAGATTCAATTATCAATTAAAATGCTAATTCAATCATTTTCTTTACCCAATTAAAAATACAGAACTAAAAGTGTAAAGTATACTAATAATATACCATGTAGAAATAAAGGAAGCGTATCATAGCCCAAGTCGCCTACTCTGAGTTGTTGTCCCACACACTCTGTGCAACTCTCACTTGTCGATCGATGAGACTTCACCGGTACCTCCTAGCCAATGCTAGGGGTACTCTTTTTCCCCCTTATCCCCCCGAGATGCAAAGGGACCACACACATTAAACGAGAGAATCATCTAGCTCCCATCTCGCCTAGCAAGGCCAAGGTACCACTCCTTACCGAGCTGGGTATCCTAGCTCCCATAAGCTAAGTCAGTCAAGTCTAAAATCCTATAGCGTAACGTTACACATAACAGAAGAGATCCATCATCCTTCTCCTCCCTCCTTTATATAGAGTTTTTAAGTCCTTTACTTTCCCAAAATCCCATTTAATTTATTGTTCAAAATTTAATTCATAAAAATACTCCACGTACAAGTGTCACCCATCCCCTTGATTGCACCATAAATTATTTTCATTAATAAATTAATTACTCCTATTTCCCTCACCCACCTAAAAGCATTCCTAGAATCACTCCTAGGTGTCCCCAAATTCCCTTACACATTTTAATGACTCCCCCGCTTACTAATTTACTAGTTGAGTTTAATTTAGAAATTTCTTAAATGCTAGGTACCTTACTAAGTTAGTCTTTCTGCATTTTCCTTTGTGTTTCCCCTTTCCTTTTATGTTTTGATCCGACTAGCTTGATTTTTCACCTCCTGAACCCCTATTGCACTTTTGGCCTAGCTCATTTGGGTGATATTAATCTTCCCCCAATCACCTTTGGTGAGTAATAGTGAAGGAGTGGCTCTGCCTCTAATCTCCACCAAGATCTGTTCCCGATCACAGACTTATAATGTGTTTTCTGTAGGTCAAAGGCCCTCCTTCGTCTCTTGATTATGTTTTTGGAGAAGATGTTTCCTTTGTTGTTATGTTTCTTCTTTTCCTAGTTACATAATTCTTTTAAATTCCCTCTCTCCCTTTTCATTTAAAACTCAAATTGGCAGGTGTAGAAAATTAACTTTTTCCCCTTTCCCTTTTTAATAAATAAATTTTTTATTAGCATAAGTGATAAAACAATTATTTCCCCTTTTTCTCCCTCTTAAATTTTATCCCCCAAAATATTTTTATAAATTAATTGAATTACTTACCCCCTTCTAGTCACATGATTAATGATGATTATCATTATTATTTAATTTTTATTTTTATTTTTTATATAAATAGATAAAAAAAAAAATTGTCACAAGTATCACTTAGACCTAGACTTTATTTTCCTAGGCTGGGTGACATTTTGTTAGGGAAAATGTTTTTAATCTTTCTTATCACATTATTCATCCTAAGGACATCTAGGTTTATCCATTTATTACTTAACAACGTGACGTTCCCTTTGTGACGCACCAGGTGCTCCAAGGGTGCCACTCGCCTCATTCTTTTTCCCTTGTGCGACATGCCCTTCAAGACACAATATGTGCTCCAAGGGTGCCACTCGCCTCTTCACTGACTTGGTAACCATAAAAAATCCTTGGATTCAATACTCTGCTAGGTGATCTTGTGGGAGCCTAAGGGCCTCTAAGGAATAAGGCCCCTACCTTATTCCATTCCCCTTACAATCATCGTGAGCAACTTTCACAGTCTGTCCTCACAACATCATGGGTCTTCTCGAACTAGGTAGTAGTTAACTTACAGTTCGAGCCATGGTGAGAGTTCTAGTAGGTTGTGGCAAGGCTTCTTTCCACACCTCTCCCTCAACATCTCTGGTTATCGTGCATGACCCCTCTACTTCACATGTGAGTCTAGTCGTAAACCTATCATCAACTTGCATCATCAACGAATCATGTCAGAAATATATCCATAATCAGATCATCTAATCAAATGCACAAATTTCATATATACAACAATCAAATCCCAATAGTCCACTCCCTGACTCGATCTAGAGTCCAAGGGTTTCATTGATGCCTCTGCATCCTCGAGGTCCAAAATCCTGCACACTCAGGAAAACCGAGTCAATGGCACATGTCTGTGTCAATACAACAACATAACAAGTCATCTATCCATAACGCCTCATAATCATAATCAAACGGCTAATAGTATTATAATCTGGATTTCTTGCAAGCAAGTGTCCTCAAACAATAAGTTCACTAGTGCATGCAAGAGCGGGATGTTACAATTTATTCACATGCTTATAAACAACTCTATTTTCAAACTTTCCTCCAGAATGATACTTGTCTAACTTCCATATAACTCACAATGGCTACGGGTTCACCACTGTGTATTGGAATTTCAATATTTAGAACTCCTACGATTAATGACAAATAGATTATAACAAAAAAAAATCATCCTTGTTTTTTGGTGTTTTTCTTTAGTACTTTCAGTTAAGGGTCACTCTAAGATTAAATCGAATAAATATTTTAGGGTGATACACACCATTTATTTTTTATATGATTCGGTGCAGAGCTACTTATGTCCATGCGATAATTATCATTTTTCTATTATCATGCCCATAAATATTCTTATATTTCTCCTCAGTAAGGAATTGCAATTTAAAGGTGGAATCGCTATGTATAACAAGTAACCTTGTACAGTCTGTAAAGGGTAAAATCGCGATGAAAATAAGGGGAGTGGATGTAGTCTTAAACCAACAGTAGACACACCAGGACATCGCAAAAGTCAATCCATCACAAAACGGTTGGGTAATGATTGAAGTGGATGGGTAAAATTTTAAAAGTAAAAATCAATGTTGATTCGCCAAGGAAATTGAGTAGGATGTTGGGTAAATGCACAGAAAAGAGAAATGAAAACTGGCTGAGTTTTATCAAAAAAATCACTGAGTTTGATATCCAGTTCGTTGGGTTCATCAAAAAAAAAAAATGTTGAGTTTTGCATACAAAATCACAGTCAATATAAGGAATTACTTTGTGGCTTAACCAAACGCAGGAGATGCAGACCCAAATGAAAATCAAGCCAATGCTATTTCCCATCTCCATGGGTCTTATCATTAAAAATTCATTAGGTACAACGATAACTGTTTAAGGGTTGTTGGTAATGCTATCAATGGAAAACTGACAATGCTACCATAAAATAAACTGCAGATATACTCAATCAATATGTAGAAAAACAAAAACTGATGACACTATCATAAAGAAATACATTTTTCTGTCTAGAGTGGTAAGTTCACAGTCTAAAGCAAGGCATAGTCGCAGTCCAATATGAAGGTAAATCACTGACTGTAAAAGGGTAAATCGTGGTCAAGTATAAAGTAAGTTGTTGTCAATAAAATGGTAAAAAACTGAGTTAAAGAAGAACTCAGAGGGTATTACGCGGTTCGTGGAAGTAAAGTATTAACAATCACAGAAGTACTCATTTGCAAAAGGTGCAAGGAAAACCATCAATCAACTAAGAACAATCGAAGGGGTACATGACTGGGCAAACACATCCTTCGTTCATCATCCACGCACAGAAAAGAAGGGCATTAGGTTTTATAGGTCTATTAACACTGAAGTGACGACCATCGATCTAGCTCCTGGCCAACTTCTCAGGTGTGGACTAATGCGTTAGGGACGAGGGAGAAGTAAAAAGTGAAAAATCATCACAAATCAATAAAACTATAGGACAATCACAACATCAAGGATCAAATGCCAAGGGAATCAAGTCAAGCAGCGGGCTTAAGGCTATGGGAATTTAAGTTCTCAATTAAATTTCTAAGTCAACACCTTCTTTACACAGTTAAAGTACAGAATTGAAATCATAAAGTCAATAATAATCTACCATGCAGAATAAGAGCATGCATACTATATCCCAAGTCATCTTCTCTGAGTCATTGTCCCACGCGCTCCGTGTAGTTCCCGCTTCTCGACCGATGAGACTTCACCGGTACCTTCCATGCAATGCTTGGGTACTCTTCTTCCCCCTTAGCCCCCTGAGCAGCAAAGGGGGAACACATACTAAACCATAGAACAACTAGCTCCCAACTCGCCTCGCAAGGCCAAGCTACCACTCCTCACCGAGCTGGGTATCCCAACTCCCACAAGTTAAGTTATTCAAGTCTAAAATTCTAAAGTGTAACGTTACGCATGACAGAAGAGATCCATCCTTCTCCTCCTCCCTCATTTATATAGAATTTCTAAGTCACTTCTTTCCCAAATTCCCATTTAATTTATTGGTCAATAATTTAATTGAGAAAAATCCTCCCCATACATGTGTCACCCATCCACTTCGTTGCACCAGAAATTAATTTCATTAATTATTTAATTACTCCTATTTCCCTCACCCACCTAAAACCATTCCTAGAATCTCTCCTAGGTGTCCCCATATTCCCTTACACAAATTAATGACTTTCCCCCTTACTAATTTACTATTTGAGTTGAATTTTAGAAAGTTCTTAAAGGCAAGATTCCTTGCTAAGTTGCTCATTCTTCTTTTTCCTTATGTTTCCCTTTTTCTTTATGTTTCCCCCTTTTTCCCTTAGTTTCCTAATTCTTTTAAATTTCCCTCTTTCCCTTTTTATCTAAGCTCAAATTAGTAAGTGTAGAAAATTATCTTTTTCCCCCTTTTTCTTTTTAATTAATAAATTTTAATTAGCATGTGTAACAAAACAATCATTTCCCTTTTAAATTTTTAAATCCCTCAATAATTTGATTTTAATAATTTAATCAAGTTTCTTAACCCCTTTTCGTCAGATGTTGAATGATGATTATTATTATTTTTATTTTTACCACAAGTATTACCTTAGAACTGGATTTTAATTTTTGAGGCTAAGTGACATTTTATTAGGGAAATTGTTTTAAATCTTTCTTATCACGTTATTTGTTCTAATGCGATATAGGTTTATTCTCTTATTAGTTAACAACACGATGTGCCCTTCAGGACACACTAGGTGCTCCAAGGGTGACACTCGCTTCATTTCATTTCCCTTGTGCGACGTGCCCTTCAGGACGCACTACGTGCTCCAAGGGTGCCACTCTCCTCTTTCCATTTTCTTGTGCGACATGGCCTTCAGGATGCACTACGTGCTGCAAGGGTGCCACTCACCTCTTAAGTGACTTGGTAGACATCAAAAACCCCTAGAGTCAATACTCTGCCACGTGATCTTGTGGGAGACTAAGGGCCTCTAAGTAATAAGGCCCCTGCCTTATTGCGCAACCTTAGAATCATCGTGAGCGACTATCGTAGTCCGCCCTCACGACATTGTGGGTCTTCCGTAACTAGGTATTTGTTAACCTATAGTTTGAGCCATGGTGGGAGTGCTAGTAGGATGTGGCGGGGTTGTTTTCCACACCTCTCCCTCAACATCTTTGGTAGTCGTGTCTGACCCCTCTACTCCGCATGTGAGTTTGGTTGACAAGCTATCGACAACCTGTATCATCAACGAATCATGTCATAATAAACTCCACAATTATAACCTCTAATCAGATGCACATAAGTCATGTATAGAACAATCAAACCCCAATAGTCCACCCCCTGACTCGATCCAGAGTCCAAGGGTTTCATCGATGCCTTTGCATCCTCGAGGTCCAAAATCCTACACAGTCAGGAGAACTGAGTCAATGGCACCTTTCTAATTCAATACAAAAAATAAGCATATAATCACATCCGTAATGCCTTATAATCATAATCAATGTCCAATAGAATAATAATCTGGATCGCTTGCAAGAAAGTGTCCTCAAGGAATAAGTTCGCGCAGTGTGCACAAGAACGGTATGTTACAACAACTAATTTTATTTAGGAAAAAGAAAATAACAAAAATAAAAATCCACAGAACAATTAAGGGGGGCATAACTCAAGTAAGGGTGGTTTCAACACAAAGTCAATGATTAAATTCTTCCAAAGTCAAGGTGGCTAAATTTCTTTGGGTAAAGCACAAAACCAAAAACCCACACAACAATTAAAGGGGGCGTAAGTCAAGCAAGGGTGATTTCAATACTAAGTCAACAATTAAGTTATTCTTTAATGGAAAAATGTCTACATGATTCTCATGATATTTACTTATAATTTTTTATCATCCGAGCATAAAAGGAAGATCAATAATGTGATCATGCTCTTATTAGCTAATCCTAGGTCTCATGGACCATCCCGAGAGAGAAACAAATCACACATTATCTCAACTTGTGTAACATCCCACTCTTGCACACACTGAGCGGACTTATTCTTTGAGGAAACTTGCATGAAAGTGATCTGATTCTTCAGACGATTGGTTGATTTGATGATTATTATGAGATATTGTGGATTTGATGATATGTTATTTTTGTTGTACTTACATAGATAGGTGCTATTCACTAGGTTCTCATGAGTTGTGTAGGACTCTGGACATTTAGGATGTCGAGGCATCGATGAAACACCTTGGACTCCAGATCAAGTCAAGGAGTGGGCTGTTAGGGTTTAAATGTGGTTGATGTGACATATGTACATATGATTAGATGTTATGATGGTGATTGTTTTTGCTGACATGATTCGTTGATGGATGCAAGATGACGATAGCTTTTCGACCAGACTCACATTTGGAGTAAATGGGTCATGCAAGACAACTAGAGACATTGAGGGACAGGTGTGGCAACAACCCTGCCACAACCTACTAGCACTCTCGTCGTGGCTTGACCTGTAGGTTAACGATTACCTAGTTAGAGAATACTCACGATGTCATGAGGGAAGATTGTGACAGTCGCTCACGATGATTCTAAAGGGTGCACAATAAGGCAGGGTCCTTATTCCTTAGAGGCCCTTAGTCTCCCATAAGATAGCCTGAAGGAGTACTGACTCGAGGGGTTTCACATCTACCAAATTCAGTCAAGAGGCGAGTGGAACCCTTGGAGCTCATAGTGCTTCTTGAAGGGCATGTCACCCAAAAAAAATGGAAAGAGGCAAGTGGCACCCTTGGATCATGTAGTGCGTTCTGAAGGGCACGTCTCAATTTTAACTATGATAAGTTAATAAACCTAATTCCTAGAAAACTATGCCTCCTTAGGACATGGTCGGTCTTAAAATGAATGATGTGATAAGTAAATTTTAATAACAAATTTTTCCCTTAAGAACTGTCACCAAGCCTAGTGGATTGAAAACCTAGGTCTGAGTATAACCTTAGAACAAAAAAAAAAAAACTCATTAGACATATAACAGGAAGGGGGTAAAGAAAATTCAAGCATTAAAAATCAAAGTGGAAATTTTAATAAAGATTTAATTAATAAAAGGGGTATTGGTTGTTTTTGTCTAAACCTACTAATTCTAAACTTAGTTAAAAAAGGGGGAAACTTTAAGAAAAAGGGAAACATAAATAAAAGGGGGAAACTTAAGGAAAATGGGAAACTTAAAGAAAAAGGGGAATATCTAACTTAGTAAGGAATATAGCCTTTGAAACTTTCTATTTATGAACTCAACTAGGAGTAAGTAAGGCATAAGTCATTTAAGAATTTTAAGGGAATAATGGGACACCGAGGAGATTTTTTAGGAACTCTTTTAGGTGTGTGAGGGAAATGGACAAATTTAATTAAATAATAAAATTGATTTTCTGGTGCAACTAGGGGATCGGACGACATGTGTACGAGGGAGGTTTTTCAAAATTAATTAAATGAAAAAGGAATCTAATGAGGATTTTGGGAAACTAATGACTAAGAAAACTCTAGAAAAATAATGGCATATGAGGAGTGTGAATCACATCTATCTTGTCTAACGTTACGATGTTGAAATTTCATCTTGATTGAACTTTCTCTTGTGGGAGTTGGGATACCCAGCTCGTGTAATGAGTGGTAGATCGACCTTGCAAGGCGATTTGGGTGCTAGAATTATTTGGTATTGTGTTCATGGCCCCTTTGCGGCTCAGGGGGCTCAGTGGGAAGAAGAGTACCCCTAGCGTTGGCTAGGACGTACTAGTGAGGTCTCATCAGTCGACAAGATGAATATGGATGGAGAGAATGTGCGGGAGGACATCGTCACCTCATTGTCGTCGGTAAAGGTATGGATGTTAAAGTTGTTCATGCAATAAAATTTAATTTGCGCTTGTTTATTTTACTGTATTTGGATGACGATTTCATTGCCATGAGATTTTCTCACATATGTAATTCTACGGTAATTGTAATCCCCTTGTCACTTAATTCATCTTGTAAGTAACCTTGCTATCCACAATATCTTTTATTTCTGAGTTACTATCTAATTGTGCATGGCCAGAATGAGCCCCGGACTCAAAAACTTTCCTTCACTTTTGTATCTCTTGCCTGTGTTTTCTTTATTGCTTGATTTCATTTTTATTCTTATTATTTTGTCCTTCACGAAGAAGGTCTTGATGTAGATTTGTGTTTTGTATTTTTTCCCTTATCCTTTAAGTTATTAGTCTAAGCATGTTCATGGATACTAATCGTAGAATCATTTCTCTTCCCAATAACGAATTCTATCCTAGGCGTTTATTCCCTCTCTCTACCCAACGAACCATTCCTTTTCTCTACACCTTGTTTTTTTTAACCTTGTGTCTTGGATCCTTTGTATCGTTGCGCCAGAACTCTTAATGAATTAACCTTCCATGTCTTACAACTCTAGCCTATTATATGATTAGTACGATCTCTTGTCACGTCGCATAATTTGAATATTTTACTGACCTTGGGATTAGATTCATCTCTCCGGAGTTTTCTGGTACACTGGAGAATCATCGTCTCCTCTTTACTGCTTTACAGTTAGAAATAGGCCTTGCAATCTCTACCTTGCCGAGGACTTCTGAGAATATCATACAGTACCACTATGAGCTTGTAGGAACTGTCATAGTCAATGCGACGGACTTAGACAATCAAGATGCTTAACAGTTAAGCATTTCTTTTCTCAATGATTGTTCCTCAATCCTTGCATATTTTATGTATAACGATATTTCTTGTATAACGATTTGTTGTATAGAGATATTCTATTAAATGCTATGTTGTATAAAGATATTTTATGTATAACGATCATTTATGTACAACGATTTTCTCTATAACGATATGCATAGTTTCTGTATAACAATTTGTTGAATAATGATATGCATAATTTTCGTAAAACGATTTGTTGTATAACAATTTCTCCTCAACCTTTTATATTTTCTTTTTGTTACAGTAAGTTGACAGTTTGGCCAGTGGGATCACTGAACTATTGATTGATGTAGTCATGGTGGTTTTAAATTTAATTACATACTTGGGAATTTTTTATTGGCAGTGGCGGTTCTATTGATTGGTGAAATTCCTTCGCGGATAAGGCACCTAGATTTTATATCCTTGATTACTGCAACACGATTTTATAACTACATATAAATTTATACCTCCCCGTGATTTTAACCATCACACAAAAATGCAAATATTTAGTGATTGAGAATTCTTGTTACCCTAAGATTTGGTCTATTTATGAAGGGAATCTGAATATGACAAGGGATTTAAGTAATTAATGGTTAGATCTGGTGACGATTTCTTGATGGAGAAATGGTAGGAATGAATTGAATAATGCCTATATTTATAGTCGTTTGATAGAAAAGTTGACCTTGGTAAATCTATGCTTGTGAGATTATTTTTCTAGTGACGGGTTCTATTTGCATTTTGTTGTTGTGTATTTAGTTTCCCTGGAAAATTTTATGTAACATATTTAAATGTTGTAATGATGGATGCAGCGATGATAGTTGGGATTAACACCATTGTCGTGCCCATTTATTTGTGGTAAAATTCGTATAATTATTTTTAGATTAACAGTTGGGTTGTTTAATGGTTAGCATGAACTTTACTAGTTCTAGTTCTATTATTTATAACTGTTTGTTGGATATAATTACAATTGTTGCAAGTATTCCTTCAATGACGTTTGATATCAAGTGAACCTTATATTTCTAGGGAGGTTGATACCTCATTTAAGAAAACAGATCATGAGATTATTACACTGTGCCTGAGCATTACGTTGTAAACTAAAACAGTGTTTTACCATCATGGAAACTCAAAATTTATAAGATATCTTCCTTTCAACTCTAGCTATGGCATGACAAACTGTTGAGCATTTTAATAAACCATGATCGATTTTTCAGTTTTAATTAACTTCCATTTGACAATTGTACAATGCTTATATTTCCTTGATGTATATCAGTATTTCACACAAACTCTTAATGATAAAACTCAGGTACAAGAATGTAATAACTCATCAATGCAAGGAATTTTGTCTTGTCAAAAGTTAATGGTGTATGATGTAAATAGGTTCATGGAGGATAAATTATGTGTTTGCAGAAGTTAGAAGGAGGCATAACAAGATGTAGTTTTATTAGTCAATTCCTATTTAAATTACCAAGATGAATATTGTAGTTATCATTTACATTGACTTGATGGATGCAAGATATCATGAGGCTCCCGAGAATGTATATCACTTCAGAACACCTCGAATTTTATTTTAATTGACAATTTATCAGTTAGCGCACATGGAAATTAAATAGAATTGCGCCTTAAATTTGTTTTTGCTGGATAGATTTGTATGTTAGCTCTCTTATGCGCTTGTAAATTTAAGGTTGATTGAAGTATTGTCTAAATATAGATTTATTTTGGTTGTGCATGGTGAAGGACCACTAATTATCAGTTGTTGTTTATTTATTTATGCGCCATGCAATGTTGATCATTGATTGCTAATTATCACTTGCATTGAAGGTTCATGTTACGTATGTCAGTTGGGGTTGTTGCGTTTGGTTGGTTGATGTTGTCTTTTAGCTTAGTAGGTATGGTCTTTTTTGTGTCAAGTGGGATGTAGACACCTCCTTATTCCTCAGAATAGATGCCAGCCTTGAGACCTTAAATGGTCAAAATCAATGGGAACCTGGGCTTGAGCGTTGCTTATGTGTCCTAGAGGTCCTAACCATGCAGGGTAGGACAGGCGGGTAGTCGTTTTTATTTTCCTATTTTATTTTCATATGTTACATCCAATGGCATAACATGCTAGTGTGTTGCGTCGTTAATTTATCTGTTACCTAAATTGTGTCAGTTGCATTCGTCATCGAGTTGCGTTGATTGACAGTTGTCATTTTTACCTTCCTGCTCATTTAAAAAAAAAAGTGCTCTTGTTATGTGTCGCGTGTTGTCGTAACAATGGGGGTCGTTACATATGGTATCAGAGCAAGTTCAACCTTGTGACTGTGGATCTCCATGCTTTCCACAATAGTAAACCCTTGAGTAATAACCTAGCGCTAATTAAAACTTTAACATATCCATGTGGTGATCTCGATTAGAGGATTCCATAGTCGATTAGAGGATGCCATAGAGGTTCGTAACATGGTTTCGCGGAAGGAGATGCGACGCCTCCAGAAGTGCCTGCTTCCTTAGATTCTAACATCCAAGGGGAAGAACAAGTCCTTGTGTGGGTTTTGATTGCTGTAAGGGATGTTGATGGTCTGACAAGGTCCTTCCAGGGAATGTTAAAGGCCTTGATTCACCGTCTATATTGATATGAGGCTAGGGTGCCTGTACCCATGAGGGTCCATAACGTACCCCAGCCAGTATCGTTATTATTCACACAGAACTCAAGAGGGATACATTCTCAAGTCCACGAGTGTTGCAGACAGATCAACCATCAAGGAATGGATGGAGAGCAAGACGATGAGCTTCACACTTCACTATTACGACATCCATCATGAAGGTCAGCAAGGTAGTATTTCAACTGATGGAGAGCGTTCTTCTATGGTGGAAGATGCTCCTGCCACAATTGAACATGGTCGTCGAAGGCATATCATGGGAACTTTTCGAGGAACTGTTCCAGGACAGGTGTCTATCTAAGGAACTCATTGAGTGTGATCTCAACGAGTTAAACACCTCGCAATAGGGCGGTCATACAGTGCTCGAGTATGAGGCCCATTTTATGGAGCTATTTCAGTATGATCCAAACCTGAATACCGAGAAACTGAAGGTCAACAGGTTTGTCTTTGGCCTTAATCTCATCATTCATGCAAAGGTTATGATTTTGATGCCTCAAACCTTGCATGATGTTGTCCAGAAGGCCCTCATAATAGAGGAGGAGCTTATCAATGGTGATCAGAGAAGGACTCCAGCGAGACCAGTGAGGCAGGTGTCATCTGGTATGTAGCAGCATTAGCCACCAGCTAGACATTCACTAGGATATCGTGGCTTCCAGAGAGGATCCACTTTCACTACACCTCAACGACCAATGCCTCAGCAGCGGAATTATTACTGAGGACCACAACACAAGCAACAACGTCGACCGCAACAGTAACAGTTTAGTCTTGTTCAACAGAACAGACCAGGGTTCCAAGACGGTGGGTCGTAAGCTTTTACTTCGAGTACCAGGAGTCTTGGACCAAGGAAAGGGTGGTGGACATGTGGGGAGCCACATTACCAATGTGACTTCCTAGTGGAGAGGACCAGAGCATATGGATCATCCGGACCCACTACCATGGGAGATTTGGGCAATGCTCATCGGATTCATGCAGCGGTGAATAACTGCCAGGGAGAGCACCATTAGACCATGCTCGGGATGTCAGGTACCATTGCTGACCAGATGCTTAGTATTTGATAGATCCAAGTGCTGCAGAGAGTTTTATTTCTGGTGTAATGCTAGAATGAATTTATGTAAAGGTACTCAAATAGGACAAGTTAGGTTGTGTAGGAATGGCTTCGAGAGCCAAGAAAAAGGTTGGAGGAAGGGTTATAGACTGTATCCTTAACTTTTGACATTTTTTCACAAAGGCCAATATGTACGTCATGATATTAGGATCTTATGATGTAGTAATCAATATGGACTGGTTGGAATTGCATGATCTGATACTCGACTGTAAGATGAAAGGATTGAGCTTGGTCGATGACGACGGACAAAGACATGTGATTGTAGGTTAGAACCAGGGAATCTCCTTGAGGTTCATATCTTCGTTGTAGCTATGAAATATCATGCACAAGGGATGTAAGATTTATGTGATCCTTGCATTAAACGAGAAGGGAGTAGCAAAAGGTGTAGAAAACCTTCTGGTGGTGCTAGAATTTGCGGATGTCTTCCCAGAGGATTTACCAGGGTTACCTCTTGAGAGGGAATTAGAATTTACCATATACCTAAAATCGGGCACTGAACCGATAACAAGAAAGCCTTGTTGGATGTCGACCGTAGAGTTATAGGAGTTGAAAATGCAGCTAAAGGAGTTTTTGGACATCGAACTTATACATCCCAGTGTGTCACCATGGGGTGTTCCTGTTATCTTCATACAGAAGAAGGATGGGTTGTGGATACTTTGCATTGACTATTGCCATTTGAAGAAGGCAACGATCAAGAAGCAGTATCAGTTTCCAAGGATCGATGTTCTGTTTGATCAGATGAAGGAGGTGATGGTGTTTTCAAAGATCAAATTGAATTCGGGGTATCACCAGTTACAGATAAAAGAGGATGACATCCATAAGACCACCTTTAAGACGAGGTTTGGACATTACAAATTTATTGTTTTACCATTCAGACTGACAAACACCTTTGGGGTGTTTATGATTTTGATGAACGGGGTGTTCTGCGAATACTTGGACAAGTTCATCCAAGTATTCATTCACGATATTTGATGTAATGTTCCCCAAATTTACCAAATAAAAAAAAAATCTTAGGGACATTAAATCTTCTTTCTCTTTGAACAACTTATTTTGGAAGACTTATAGTTATTATAAGTAGGTAATTGTCAGCATTATTAACTTCTGCAAGGTTTATATTTTCCAGTTATCAATACAACGAACCACCATTATAACAAATTCTAACTCTGAGTTACTTCATACTGCACAGTAATCCTATACATAAGGTTAAGGGTGACTTCTCTATACCCTAACCTCTCGGATTTCTAACATATCTAAAAAGAGTAACCTCTCCACATTCTAAACATTGACATTTATAACCATTCAAGTATACTAGTATTATAATCCTCTGCATATATGTGTTTATATTATACATAGGACCCTTAGTATCATACTCGTTTCTATGCATAAACCTCCTTGTTAGAGTACAGAAGGAAACCACATTCGAAATTCTGAAAATCCCTACGCATAGACATTGTTCATGTCATATAGGGTCTATATGAATTTGAGCTTAAAGCATGTACCTTTAATGAAAATTTTATAGGCCTTAACATAAAAGTGATTGTACATTATTTTAACTGGTCGAACAATAGGCCTTTTGAACACTAGTCGTGATGAAACTCTCAAACATGGTAGACATAGTTTTCCATTCAAAACTATTTAACGATAACGAATTGTTAGTCACACCTTAAACAAACGAGAAAACTAGACTTGATAATCATGTGTATCGTGCCTTAAAGGAGTTGTCATCTCTTGCAATAATTTGGTATGAATTCGAAAGGGTTTTTTCAGACTTGAGTTGAAGTCTCTGTCCAGTCCATTAATGGAGACCTACGAAGGGTAATCTTGATGTTGTCACTAGGCCCCGTGTCCAATACAGATGTGCCACCTCCTTCTCGTGGCATGGTTAGATACAGTCTTTGTACCTCCCACTATTACACTGCGCAGTGAAGGGTTTTCAGGAGTAATGTTCCATCCTCCTTTGGCTCTGAGTCTTCTTCTTAATACTTCAGTGCTAACCCTATGATTTTCTTCAGTGAGGAAGGCCGACGACCTGGAGATATTTACATGGTGTAATGAGAAAAGGATACGTGACCGCATGGTAAGTCCACAAAAAAATACATGCTTATGCTATCTGTAGTTGGGTGATGAATTTTCAAGAGGTTTTAGTCATACTAATGATGTCTTTGAAACTATTATCCTTACGATTTCTGGTTAATATTATCCATCCATGTCTGATATGAGGTATGTGTTCCCACTTATGGTAGTGCAACCATGTCTCTTCCTGTGAGGGTAGTTCCTAGTCTCTAACGTATTGAAAGTAATTGTAGCAGAAATAAAGTAGACGGTCGACTGCGATTAGATCTGTCTTTGTAATAACTTCTTACAGTTTACTTGGATGGGGACCTTCCTTTCACTGAAATCATATTTCTATAAAACTTCTATCCCATAAATGAGCATAAAACGAAGTTTACACCTTGATGTGGTTCATGAACTTTCCTCATGAGGGTAGCTACTCATTATTCGAGGGATTGATCTGATTGGTAAGCCCTCTTACCCAGGTGGGTTCGATTTCTGGTCTTGGGAAATAGTCATGTAAGGTTTCGTTAGAGTTTTTGTCATCAACGGTTACCCTTGGTCACCCCTTTAAATATTTAGGATCGCATTTGGTGGGGTAGCCCACGACATATCTATCGCTTTCCCTCATGTGGTTAAAACACTATTATTGTAATCCCAAACAACATTTAGCATAAGGTTTATTGTAGAGAAATTTGCAATAAATTCCTCTTTGTATTCTGATCTAAGCAAGTTTTTCCATTTGTGAGAGTTTCACATCAAGACCAGTCTTTGATTCTATTGCTTAAACTTGCATCTTTAATTAGTTGTTCCCCTTACTGCATTCTCTGTAAGTATGGATTTTTAACAAAAGTAATTCTACTTAATCTATTCACAGTTGTACATGCATGAATACAGTTTAAGACTCCCATCGTGTATACTCATTTCATAGCCTCAGAGATATTCAAGGAGTTACCCTCACCTGTTGTTGTGGAGATTTGGATGTCTATTCTTTTTATTTCATTTAATTCACATCAGGGAAAAGAAATTTGACTTATCCAGAACTCTGTCTGCGATTGCATTTTCTTTATTTTCAAAGGTTTAATTAATTATAAGAACAACATCATAACCTTATCTGTTATCCAATCGGGTAACTCTGTAGATCACGTTTTATACTATACATTCTTTTTTATGCTGGTTTTAAGAATGCTAATTATTTACTTCTTTCTGAAATAAATGGTAAGGATTTGATTACTATAATCTAATGATGGGACCACTGTTTACTGTGAGGATACCCATCAGGAAATCCTTGGTCCACTCCATCCCTTTGGGTCTGTGGATGATTTCCTCATCGAGGCAAATGGAAGAACGTGCATTTGTTCCCAAAATCGCAAGCTAAGTGAAATCCAAATATAAATCTGTGATATTTCTTTTTGTAAAATTTACCCTGGTAATTATTCTATATTCAGTACTTGAATTTTTTGTTTACTTTCAACTTAACACTAAATTACAATTTTCTTGGTCTCGTTGTAGGACTGCTCACATTCGAAGTCTCTCGATTACAGGACAACGCCTTGTGCGAAAAGGTACTTGGGTTCCAACTTGAAACGTCTTTAAAAAAATAATCCCAGGTTCTATTGTAATGATACGGTTCTGCCCTAGAATATTGTTATCGTGGAAATTTTATATCAGGCTCCTATAAACACCTGGTTATTTGTATATTCATTCTTTAAAGAAAGGACTGAGGGGAAACCCCATATTGAATAAGATTTCACTATTTAAGAGTTATGATCGTGGTGTTATGTAGAGTTGAAGATACATTTAAGTATTGGTCCGACTTTGGAATATGTAATAGGTTTTATGCATTTGATTTACTAAACCTTTGCTCCTGTGTTCTTGTAATGAAACTAGAATGTAACTATTTGCTTGATTACTGTAGTCAGTTTTAATGGAAAAAATCGAATTTTGATTTATGCAACAGTCAATAAGTAGTTTATGTGTATTGGATATCTATGTAACTCAAAAACTCTATATAGGCAGCAACATGTATACACATATACATATTTATATGCTTCTAGAATTATATTTAGTATTTTTACAATCTAATGTTACTTGAAACTGAACATCTATATGTATGTGCTCACATGTCTGGTAGAGGTTAAAATAGGCCAGTAATGATTCTATTTTATTTAACTTACAGGTATATCCCATGTACCTACCATAAATAACACACAATAGCTTTCATCACTTTATTCATTAACTAAAATCAAACTGCATCTACAACAACTAACACACAGTAGCTTTATTACTTCATTCAATAAAAAAATACAATTGTACCTACAAAAACTAACAGACAGTAGCTTTATTACTTTATTCATTAACAAAATCAAACTGTACCTACAACAACACATGGTATCTTTATTACTTTATTCCTTAACAAAATCAAACTTCCAAGGGCTCAGCCTATAATTCGTTTTATTCCACTTATCCATTATCCAGTAAAAACAATTCAGCAAAAACAACAGATAGGAGTACATATCTTAGCAAAGTGTTGGGAAAACAAATGGAACATCCAAGTTCCACCCAACCATAGAGCTAAACAACCAGTCTACTTTCTCTGTTCATCCCCTAGCCTAACGATGAATCCATGAGGGCGAACTCCAAACTCCTCCTTAGCTATCGTCCTCTTCCAGAATCGAAAAAATTATCCTTGCCTCACACTCAGAAAATTAGTTCTCATAACAACAAGTGATATTCCTCTCCTTAGCATACTAGGCAGTGTCTTGCTTCCTCCCTTATGCTATATATCCAAAAACATCTTGTGCCTAGGTCTTTTCCCTTTGGGAATTTTCGTAGCTTTGCAAATCCCTGATTTTCAGGGGTTGCCAATGACCAAATTCCCGATTTTCCACTTGTAGAATTCATCCCTGAGGTAGTTCAAACATGTTCCCCACACATGGAGTCATGGTCAGCTAATTTCAACCTAATTGTTCCATTTGTCTCTCAGCAATAAATATAAAAATATTTGGTTCTTAAAAGTGTCATAGTCAAAGAGTTGGTTGGGAAAATCAAATCTTTGCCCAAAAGTCATAATAATAATTTACAATTAACTAAATTCCAAATTTAGAATTGCCATAAATGGCAATAATTTTCCAATTTTGAATTTACCAAAAATGGAAATAAATTCCTAAGTATTTTTCAGACTTTAATAATAATTTATTTATTTATTAGGGATATTACATCCTTTCCCCCTTCAGTAAAACACTGTCCTCGATGTTTGTTCCATTCTCGGAATAGGGTTGGATAAGATTTCTTCAAATCTTCCTCCAATTCCCAGGTGGCCTCCTCGGGACTAAAGTGCTAATGAATCTATTCCGTAGTGTTATTTCTCTCATGTCTAGAATGCACAAAGGTTTCTCTTGGAACTCGCCTTCTGGTTTGACCTGCACCACGTTCCAATCGATCATGTGAGTAGAATCATAAACATAATATTTTAACAAGGAAGCATGAAATACATTATGAATTTTAATATTTGTAGGGAGTGCAAGTTGATATGCCATGGCTCCAACTCGAGCTAAGATCTCGAAAGGGCCACAAAACCTTGGTGCCAACTCATAATGGTTTCCTAGCTTTAATGAATTTCTTCTAGCTTTGACTTTTAAATACATGTGGTCCCCAACTTGAAGTTCTTGGTGCCTCCTTTTCAAGTCCTTGTAACTTATTTGTCTATCCTCTGCCTCTTTTAAATTCTTTTGTACTTTTCTTACCGTATTCTCCATTTCCTGGATCATTTTTGGTCCCACCATGAGTCTTTCAACTGGGTTATCCCAACTAATCGGAGTTGTACACTTTCTGTCGTACAGTACTTCGAAGGGGCTCATCTTAGACGATGTCTGGTAACCATTATTGTATAAAAATTCCACCAAGTGTAGGTAGTCTTCCCACCTACTTGGTTTTTCCGTTACATACATTTGTAGCATATCTTCCACGGTTTGGTTTTTTCGTTCAGTCTTCCCATTTGTTTGTGGATGGTATCTTGTGTTGAAATTCAAGTTAGTATTTAAGCCTGTGATAAAATCCAGTGATATGGTCTCCCATTTCCATTTTGGTACAGGTAGAGGCTGCAACAGGTCGGCTGGGTGTTGGTGTTCATCCTTCACCTGTTGACAATATTGTCACTTAGATAAGTATTCTGATGTCTTTCCTTTCATATTAGGCCAATAAAATAACTTCCTTAGTGTTGTTACCATTTTCTGGTATCCCAGATGACCAGAATATGGTTTCTTTTGTACTTCGTCCAAAATTGTTAACTTTAATTCAGCAGAATCTTGTATATATAATCTATTTTTGAATCTTAGTAGACCATTTCTGTCCAAACTCAGATCTGTCTTGTCTAAATTTTTTGCGTTATTTTGTAAATCTACCACTGTTTTAATGTATTTTTCATTATTATTACTTGCAACCTTTATCCTTTACTCAATGTCACTTTCTACCCTGCTAATGTTTATCTCAAACAACCCATGAATTATTCTAATTAAAGCATCTTCCACCTTGTTTTCCTTACCCTTGATGTGTCTTACCTCGAAATAAAATTCACTCAATAAGGCCAGCCATCTTGCTTGCCTTGCGTTAAGGTTTGGTTGACTAAACAAAAATTTCACACCACTCTTATCAATCAACAACATAAATTTTCTTCCCATTATATAATGTCGCCACATCTTTAATGCATGGATGACAACTGCTAAGTCCAAGTCGTGACTGACATAGTTTCATTCGTGCTCTTTTAGTTTTCAGAAATCGTAACAAATAATGTTCCCTTATTGACTTAGGACACCTCCAAAACCTTCTTTTCTCACATCCACGCAGACTCTGAAGTCTTTATCCAGGTCTAGTACCCTTAGAATTGGTGCGGCTGTTAACAATTCCTTTAAATTATTAAAACTGTCCTGACACTTTTGTGACCAGTTGAACTTGGTACTCTTCTTCTATAGGGATGTGATAGGGTATTCAATCTTAGATAATCTCTCTATAAATCTTCGGTAGTACCTGGTGATTCCCATGAGTGACCAGATGTCCTCTACGTCTTTAGGGATAGGCCATTCCATGAGGGATATTGTTTTCTCTGGGCCGACTGCAATACCTTCTTTAGATATTGCATGTCCTAGGTACTGCATTTTATTTTGATAAAAGTCACATTTGTCGAATTTAGCATAAAGTTTGTGTTTTATTAAAGTTTACAATACTGTCCTTAGATGTTCTTTGTGTTCTTCTTCTATTTTAGAATGCACTAGTACATAGTCAATAAATATCAAAACAAACTTATCCAAGCACTGATTCAAAATGATGTTCATTAAACACATGAATGTTTTTGGTGCGTTAGTGAGACCAAACGGTATAATCACAAATTCATAATGTCCATATCTCATCCTAAATGTTGTTTTACTTATGTCCTCATCCTTTATTCTAACCTAGTGATAACTGGATCTTAAATCCAACTTAGAAAAAATATTTTCTCCACCTAATTGATCAAACATATCATTGACTCTAGGTAGGGGGTATTTGTTCTTAACGGTCATTTTGTTTAACTGTCTGTAATCAATGCATGATCTTAAAGTTCCATATTTATTTTTAACAAAAAGGATTGGTGCTCCCCATGGTGAAACACTTGGTCTGATATAATCCTTATCCAATAGTTCTTGTACTTGAATTTTTAACTCTATTAACTCGGGTAAACTCATCCTGTAGGGTGACTTATATATAGGGGCTAAACCAGACAACATATCGATAGAGAATTCTATATCTCTTCTTGGGGGATGTTTAGGTATTTCGTCAACAAACACATCTCTAAACTCATGTAAGACAAAAAAATATTCTAGGCTAGGTTTATTTTCTTTTTCCAATAGATTTTTCACTTGTATAGCATAAATATGACAACCTTTTCTCATGCACTTCTTAAATTGCATTGCTGAAATATGCCTAACTGAGGCTGGTTTTCGTATGCCTTTTACTGTCCTAACAGTGTCATTTTCGTCTTTGTATGTTAATGTTTTTTCATAACAATCTAAAACTGATTTATGCCTCTCTAACTAGTCCATCCCAATAATTATGTCGTAAGACCCTAACGGTAGAATATTCAGATTTATCTTTGTGTTTTAACCGCCTAAACTGAACTCATAGTCAGAAATAAAAGCAATCACTTTTCTTTTTGTTCCTGTTGCTAGTTGGACTAGCCAAGATTTTTCATGTCTTAACTTTTTAAGTTTATTTGAATCCACTACACCAAGAGTGACATAACTCAAGGTAGCCCCTGGATCAATTAAAACATAAACATGATTATTGTTAACTTTACCGTCAACTTCTACTACAGTGGACTCATGATAAACTTGTTGTCCATCCACGACTGCATTGATCCTGTGTAATATTCTTCCCACATCTCCCACTGTAGAGTCTTCCTGAAGGTTGTGAACCGTAGTCCTGGCTGAAGAAGCTAAACGTGGACATTTCCTCCTTAAGTGAGGCTCTCCACATTCATGACATTTTAACAGTTCCTTGGGGTTGTCCCCAAACTTCTTCATTCCCAGATTAACTAGTGTACCTCCTCCTTGGGTGTTATGGTTATTGGAGTGAAAATATTTCCTTGGAAATCTCTTTGTTTCATTCCAAAAAGGGGCTGGTTGATATCCCTTCTTCCATTGGTTCATTCTCTCTTATTTCTTGTCTTTCCAAGCCTTGGGAAGCTCAAACCGTTGTTTATAATGGTCATAACTCATTCAGGACTTTCTTAAAACTTCACTTAAGGTCTTGGGATTTTTAAACTCAATTATGTCCTTATAGGACTGTGGTAAATAGCTTAGGAACCGCTGGATTTTTACTTTTTCCTCCTGGATATAAGGCACGAACCTTAATAATTCCAGGAATTTGTTTATCAAGTCATCCATAGTCATTTGACCGAGTTGTAGCTCATAAAACTCTTTGGTTTTTCTTTCATAGTAAATCTTAGATAAATACTGTTTCTTAAAGTAATTCTTGAAATCTAACCACTCCATCTATTTTTCCTTTAGGCCCTTGGCCAACTTCAGGTCCTGCCACCATATACTTTCTTTTCCTTTCAGGTTATAGATGGCCATTCTGACCTTCATGTTGTTGGAATAGTTGTAGATCTGGAAATACTTTTTAATGTCTAATAACCATGATTCAACCTCCTCCCCTATCATGGATTCCCCGTTAAAGGTGGATGGTTTGTTTTTTGAAAACTCTCCCTCGAGGTGGTCCACTTGTTTCCTCTTTCTTCCTGTGGTTGTGTTATCTTTTGCTGATGGTGTGCCTTTGAAAGAGCTGTCCCTTTTTTCTGCTTTAGGGCCAGAATTTTTGGAGGCTCTCTTGTTGACCTCTTCCTCTTTGTTGTTATATTTTTAGATCTTCTTTGTTACTATGCTACACAACAATACTTCATTTATTTCTTTTTGTTCTTGTTGTGCCTTTTTCAGTTTCTCATTGTCTACTTTGAAAATCTGCAGTACCACAACAAGGTTTCTCATAGTTTCTAGAACCTAGGTGGCAGAACTTCCTTCATTGTTCTGTCCAGGTTATCTAGTAGCTCCTTTCTCGGGATTCTCCTCAGGTAGTATCTCTTCTTCATTATGTGCTTCCATGATCACAAAAAAAATAAAGCTTTTTTGTTTGTAATAGTAAATGTTTTGTTAGTTTTCATTAAACACAAATTCATGTGCTAAGCAAACATTTTTGGCCCTATTTAAGGTCCAAGTGATGTAACCTTTGCTCTGATACCATATGTAATGTTCTCCAAATTTACCAAATAATAATAAAAAAAATCTTAGGGACATTAAATCTTCTTTCTCTTTGAACAACTTATTCTGGAAGACTTATAGTTATTATAAGTAGGTAATTGTCATCATTATTAACTTCCGCAAGCTTTATATTTTCCAGTTATCAATACAACGAATCACCATTATAACAGATTCTAACTCTGAGTTACTTCATACTGCACAGTAATCCTATACATAAGGTAAAGGGTGAATTCTCTATACCCTAACCTTTCAGATTTCTAACATATCTAAAAACAGTAACCTCTCCACATTCTAAACATTCACATTTATAACCATTCAATTCTACTAGTATTATAATCCTTTCCATATATGTGTTTATATTATACATAGGACCCTTAGTATCATACTTGTTTCTATGCATAAACCTCCTTGTTAGAGTACAGAAGGAAACCCCATTCGAAATTACTAAGATCCCTATGCATAGACATTATTCATGGCATACAGGGTCTATACGAATGTGAGCTTAAAGCATGTACCTTTAACAAAAAAGTTGCAAGCCTTAACATAAAAGTGATTGTATGTTAATTTAACTAGTTGAACAATAGGCCTGGTGAACATTGGTCATGATGAAACTCTCGAATATGATTAACATAGTTTTCCTTTCAAAAATGTTTAATGATAACGAATTGTTAGTCACACCTTAACTGAACAAGAACACTAGACTTGATAATCATGTGTATGGTGCCTTAAAGGAGTTGTACTCTCTCGCAATTACTTGGTATGAATTTGAAAGGATTTCGTCATACTTGAGTTGAAGTCTTTGTCCAATCCATTAACGAAGACCTGCGAAGGGTAATCTCGAGGCTGTCACTAGGCCATGTGTCAAATACAAATGTGCCACCTCCATCCTGTCACATGGTCAGATACAGTATTCGTACCTCCCACTATTACTCTACGTGGTGAAGGGTTTCTAGGACTAATGTTCCATCCTCCTTTGGCTCTGAGTCTTCTGCGTGATACTTCAATGATAACCTTGTGATTTTCTTCGGTGAGGAAGGCCAGCTACCTGGAGATATTTACCCGATGTAATGCAGAAAAGGATACACGACCACCTAGTAATTCGACGATAGAATACATGCTTATGTTATCCGTAGTCGGGTGATGAATTTTTTGGATGTTTTAGTCATAGTGATGATGTCTCTGCAACTATTACCCTTACAATTTCTGGTTAAGATTCTTCCCTTCATTATTTTTTAACTCTAACAACATTTCCATCCATGTCTGGTGTGAGGTATGTATTCCCACTCGTGGCAGTGAGACCCTGTCTCTTCCTGTGAGGGTAGTTCCTAGTCTCTAATGTATTGAAAGTAATTGTAGCAAAAATAAAGTAGACGGTTGGCTGCGATTAGGTTTGTCTCTGTAATAACTTATTACGGTTTAATTGGATGGGGACCTTCCTTTCGCCAAATCATATTTCTATAAAAATTCTATCCCAGAACTAAGGATAAAATGAAGTTTACACCTTGATGTGGTTCACAAAATTTCCTCATGAGGGTAGCTACTCATTATTCGAGGGTTTGATCTAACTATTAAGCCCTCTTACCTAGGTGGGTTTGATTTTTGGTCTTGGGAAATAGTCCAGTAAGGTTTGGTTAGAGTTTTTGTCATCAATGGTTACCTTCGGTCACCCCTTTAAAGATTTAAGCTCACATTTGGTGGGGTAGCTCACGACATATCTATCGCTTTCCCTCATGTGGTTAAAACCTTGTTATTGTAATCCCAAACAACAGTCAGCATAAGGTTTCCTGTAGAGAAATCTGCAATAAGGTCCTATATGTATTATGATGTAAGAAAATTTGTCCATTCGTGAGAGTTTCCCGTCAAGACCAAGCTTCGATTCTGTTGCTTAAACTTGCATCTTGAATTAGTAGTTACCCTTACTGCATTCTCTATAGGTATGGTTTTTTAACAAAAGTAAATCTACTTACCCTATTCACATTTGTACATGCATGAATGCAGTTTAAAACTTCGATAGTGTATACTCATTTCATAGCCTCAGACATATTCAAGGAGTTACCCTCACCTGTTGTTCTGGAGATTTGGATGTCTATTCATTTTATTTTATTTTATTTTCATCAAGGAAAAGAACTTTAACTTATCCATAACTCTGCCCATGATTGCATTTTCTTTATTTTCAAATGTAGGTTAAATTAATTATAAGAACAGAATCGTAACCTTATCTATGATCCAATCACATAACTCTATAGATCACATTTTATACTGTACATTCTTTTTATCCTGGTTTTAAGAATGTTCCTTATTTACTTCTTTCTCAAATAAATGGTAAGGATTTGATTACTATAATCTAATGATGGGACCCTTCTTTACTGTGAGGGTACCCATTAGGCAATCCATGGTCCACTCCATCCCTTCGGGTATGTGGATGATTTCCTCATCGACGCAAATGGAAGAACGATCATTTTTTCCCAAAATTGCAAGCTAAGTGAAGTTCAAATATAAATCTGTGATATTTCTTTTTGTAAAATTTACCTTGGTAATTATTCTATATTCAGTATTTGATTTTTTTTTTTACTTCCAACTTAACACTAAATTACAATTTTCTTGGTCTCCTTGGAGGACTGCTCACATTCAAAGTCTTTGGATTCCAGGACAACGCCTTGCATGAAAAGGTACTTGGGTTCCAACTTGGAGCGTATTTAAAAAAATAACCCCATGTTCTATTGTAATGATACGATTCTGCCCTAGAATATTGTTATCATGGAAATTTTGTACCAGACTCCTATAAACAACTGGTTATTTATATATTCAATCTTTAAAGAAAGGACAGAGAAGAAACCCCATATTGAATAAGATTTCACTATTTAAGAGTTATGATCACAGTGTTATGTAGAGTTGAAGATGCATTTAAGTATTGGTTCGACTCTGGAATATGTAATAGGTTTTATGTATTTGAGTTACTAAACCTTTTCTCCTTCATTATTGTAATGAAATGGGACTGTAACTATTTGCTCCATTAGTGTTGTCAGATTTAATGGAAAAACTCGAATTTTGAGTTATGCAATAGTCAATAAATAATTTTTGTGTATTGGATATCTATGTAACTCAAAAACTCTGTACAGGAAGCAACATGTATACACATATATATTTATATGCTTCCAGAATTATATTTAGCATTTCTATAGTCTAATGTTACTTGAAACCGAACATCTATATGTATGTTCTCACATGTTTGGTAGAGGTTAAAATAGCCCAGTAATGATTCTATTTTATTTAACTTACATGGATATCCCATGTACCTACCATAACTAACACACAATAGATGTCATTACTTTATTCATTAACTAAAATCAAACTACATCTACAACAACTAACACATAATAGCTTTATTACTTTGTTCATTAACAAAATCAAACTGTACCTACAACAACTAACACACATTAGATTTATTACTTTATTCATTAACAAAATCAAATTGTATCTACAACAACTAACACACAATATTTTTATTACTTTATTCCTTAACAAAATCAAACTTCCAAGTGCTCAGCCTATAATTCGTTTTATTCCACTTAGCCATTATCCAGTAAAAACAATTGAGCAAAAAAAATAGATAGGGGCAAATATCTGAACAAAGTGCTGGGACAAGAAATGGAATATCCAAGTTCCACCCAACCATAGAACGAAACAACCAATCTACTTTCTCCATTCACCCCCTAGCCTGACCATGAATCCATGAGGGCGAACTCCAAACTCCTCATTAGCTATCGTCCTCTTCTAGAATCAGAAAAATTCTCCTTGCCTCACACTCAAAAAACTAGTTCTCATAACAACAAGTGATACTCCTCTCCTTAGCATACTAGGCAACGTCCTGCCTCCTCCCATATGTTATATATCCAAAAACATCTTGTGCCTAAGTCTTTTCCCCTTGAGAATTTTTGCATCTTTGCAAATCCCTGATTTTTAGGGGCTGCCAATTGGCCAAATTCCTTATTTTCCACTTGTAGAATTTAGCCTTGAGGTAGCTCAAACATGCTCCCCACTCATGGAGTCATGGTCAGGTGATTTCGACCTGGCTGTTCCATTTGTCTCTCAACAATAAATATAAAAATATTTGTTTCTTACAAGTTTCATAGTCAAAGAGTTGGTTGGGAAAATCAAATCTTTTCCCAATAGTCATAATAATAATTTACAATTAACTAAATTCCAAATTCAAAATTGCCATAAATGGCAATAATTTTCCAATTTCAAATTTACCAAAAATGAAAATAAATTCTTAAGTGTTTTTCATACTTTAATAATATATATATATATATATATATATATATATATATATTGGGGATATTACATTTGATTTACTCTCGGATGGTGGAGGAGCAAGACGAGAACTTGTGCATGGTAATGCAGTGTCTACGAGAGAACACATTGTATGGTAAATTGTCTAAATGCTCGTTTTATCAATCAAATATTCACTACGTAGGGCATGTCATCTACGACGAAGGTATCACTGTGGATCCAAAAAATGTCCCCAAAGTGCGTAGCTTCTGTTTTTAGTGGGATAATATTAAACATTTGTCGAGGGTGTCCTGAAGATAGCGAATCTGACCACGGAATTGCAAAAGAAGAACAAGAAGTTTGCTTGGATCGAGAAATGCATTGAGTCATTTTAGAGGCTCAAGGAGTTGTTGACGATAGAACTGATACTAAAGTTCCCTAACATGGAAGCGGACTTCTTGGTGTGAACTGGAACATCCAAGGAAGTTCTAGGCAGAGTCTTGATGCAAGACGATCGAGTGATCGCTTACATCTCAAAAAATTTGAGAAGGCATGAGGAGAACTATGCAACGCATGATTTGGAGTTGTTAGCCATTGTTTATGCCTTGAAAGTTTGGAGACACTACCTTATTGGATGGAAATTCGAGCTAAAAACAGACCATTGTGGACTACAACACATCTTTACGCAAAGCGACTTGAACGTGCAACAACGACGTTGGTCAGAATTGCTTAGCGAATACGATTTTGAGATTACTTACATAAAAGGAATGATGAACAAAGTGGCGGATGTGTTGATTCGGAGACCACACATATTTTCGATGATGCCTCTTTAGATGAATCTACATGAAAAGATCCTAACTTTACAGTGAGAAGATGACTGGTAAAAAGAGGTCAAGGATTTTTCAGAGAAAACACAATGATGGTACCAAAATTTGAGGCATTTATTGTGGACAACGACTCATTATTGAGATTTAAAATTTGAATTTATGTACCACCCAACGACGAATTGAGGAGTTTGATCCTAAATGAGGCTCATAGACAAGTGTACATGGCTCATCCTGGAGTCACGAAGATGAGGGAAGACCTTAAACCCTTACTCTTCTAGAAAGGAATGAAGGCAGACATAGTCAACTATGTGAAAATATGTCTAGAATGTGATCATGTGAAGGATGAACAGAGACATTTGAAAAGATTAATACAACCAAAATCTATTCTATAATCGAAATGGGAGGTCATTTCGATGGATTTAATTGTTAGACTTCCACTGAAAACAAGGAGACATGACTCTATTTTTGTGGTAGTCGACACTCTGACGAAGAGTGCTCATTTTGTTCATGTGTGTACGATGTATCAGGCACCTGACTTAGCTATAATTTTCATCAGTGAGATTGTGAGGCTGCATGGCATGCCTAAGAGGATTATGTCTTATAGAGGATCGATGTTTACAGGACAATTTTGGACTAGTTTCCAAGATACCTTGGGAACCCAACTTATCTTTAGTATTGTGTATCACACAAAAACATATGGGAGGACCGAGCGAACAAACCAAATCTTGGAGGATATGTTACATATGTACATGATGGATCAACAAAAGCATTGGGAATAATGTTTTCCACTCGTAGAATTTTCATATAACAACAGGTATCAAAGCACCATTATGATGGCGCCTTTCGAGTTTCTTTACGGGCGACAGTGTCAGATGCCTTTGAGTTGGGATCGGTTTGAGGATAGGGTCCTGGTGGGACCTGAAGTGATCCAAGAAATGGAAGACCAAATGAAAACCATAAGACAAAGGATAAAGGAAGCGTCATATTGGCAGAAGAGTTATGTCAATGCGCGTTGTATCGATTGTAGTTATGAAGTTGGTGATCGAGTCTTCTTGTGGGTGAAACTACATAAGAGTTCGATCAAGTTTGGAAAGGGTGATAAACTCTCTCCTAGGTTTGTGGGACCCTTTGAGATTGTGGAAAGGAAGGGGTCCGTGGCCTATTAACTAGCCTTGCTTGACTCTTTGAGGCGTATGCACAATTTTTTTCACGTATCTGTTGTGAGACATCATGTTAGTGATCCTACACATGTTATTTGCATGAGTTCCTTCCAGGTATCGGATGAGGGTGCGCTCATGGCGGAGCCAATCCACATTATGGAACATCGCATTCAACGACAACAACGTCGAACAGTAGATCAATTCAAGGTCTAGTGGGACATCTATAGTCCACACTCGACAGCCTGAGAGGATGCATATGATATGCATCAACAATTCCCATTTTTGTTTGATAGTTAGACATATGATACTGTGATACACTTTATTTCGACAATTATGTACTGTGAAACTTCGGGACAAAGTTTAAAACAAGAGGGGGTGTATGTAACATCCCTCTCTTGCGCGCAATGAGAAAACTCATTCTTTGAGGACACTTGCATGCAAGTGATCTAGTTCTTCATATGATTGGTTGATTTGATTATGATTATGAGATATTGTGAATTTGATCATATGTTATTTTTTTTGTATTTACATAGATAGGTGTTATTGACTGGGTTCTCCTAACTTGTGAATTATTATGGACATTGAGGATGTCGAGGCATTGATGAAACCCCTTGGACTCTGGATCGAGTCAGGGAGTGGATTGTTAGGGTTTAAATGTGGTTGATGTGACATATGGAAATATGATTAGCTATTATGATGTTGATTGTTTTTTCTAACATGATTCGTTGATGGATGGAGGCTGATGATAGCTTGCGAACGAGACTCACATTTGGAGTAAAGGGGTCACGCACGACAACCAGAGACATTGAGGGAGAGGTGTGGCAGCATCCCTGCCACAACCTACTAGAAATCTCGTCGTGGCTCGAGTTGTACATTAATGATTACCTAGTTCGAGAAGACCCACGATGCCATGAGGGAAGACTATGAAAGTCGCTCACTATGATTCTAAGGGGTACGTAATAAGGCAGGGTACTTATTTCTTAGAGGCCCTTATTCTCCTAAAAGATCATCTGATGGGGTACTGACTCCAGGGGTTTGATGTCTACCAAATTCAGTCAATAGGCCAGTGGCACCCTTGGAGCACGTAGTGTGTCTTGAAGGTCACGTAGTGCAAAGAAAACAGAAAGAGGCTAGTGGAACCCTTGGAGAACGTAGTGCGTCCTGAAGGGCACGTCGCGATTTTAACTATGATAAGTTAATAAACTTAATGCCTAGAAAACTATGCCTCCTTAGGACCTAGTCGACCTTAAAATGAATGATGTGATAAGTAAAGTTTAATAACAATTTTTTCCCTTAAGAACTGTTTCCAAGCCTAGTCGATTGAAAACGTCGGTCTGATTAGAACCTTAGAACAAAAATAAACTCATTAGACATATAATAGGAAGGGGGTAAAGAAAATTCAAGCATTAAAAATTAAAGTGGAAATTTTAATAAAGGTTTAATTAATAAGAGGGGTATTGGTTGTTTTTGTCTAAACCTGCTAATTATGAACTTAGTTATAAAAAGGGGGAAACTTAAATAAAAGGGGGAAACCTAAGGAGAAGGGGGAACTTAAAGAAAAGGGGAAACTTAAAGAAAAATGGGAGTGTCTAACTTAGTAAGGAATCTAGCCTTTGGAACTTTCTATTTATGAACTCAACTAGGAGTAATTAAGGTGTAAGTCATTTAAAAATTGTAAGGGAATAATGGGACACCGAGGAGCATTTTTAGGAATGCTTATAGGTGGGTGAGGGAAATAGACAAATTTAATTAATTAATAAAATTGATTTTCTCGTGCAATTAGGGGATCGGGCGACATGTGTAGGGGGGAGGTTTTTCAAAATTAATTAAATGAAAAAGGAATATAATGAGGATTTTGGGAAACTAATGACTAAGAAAAATCTATAAAAAGGATGGCGGATGAGGAGTGTGAATCAAATCTAGCTTGTGTAATGTTATGCTACTGAAATTTCGTGTTGACTGAACTTTCTCTTGTGGGAGTTGGGATACCCAGCTAGGGTAACGAGTGGTAGCTCGACCTTGCAAGGCGAGATGGGTTCTATTATTTTATGGTATTGTGTGCATGGCCCCTTTGCGGCTCAGGGGGATCAGGGGGAAGAAGAGTACCCCTAGCATTAGCTGGGTGGTATTGGTGAGGTCTCATCAGTCGGTAAGAAAAATATGGACGGAGTGAGCCCGCGGGAGGACATCTTCACCTGGTCTTCATCAGTAAAGGTACCTCTGTTAAAGTTGTTCTTGCAATAAAATTTAATTTGCACTTGTTTATTTTACTGTATTCGGATGACAATTTCATAACCATGAGATTTCCTCACATATGTAATTCTATGGTAATTGTAATCCCCTTGTCGTTTGATTCATCCTGTAAGGAAACTTGTTATCCACAATATCTTTTATTTTTGAGTTACTGTGTAATTGCGCGTGGCCAGAATGAACCCCAGACTCAAAACCTTGCCTGTGCTTTTGTATCTCCTGCCTGTTTTTTCTTTATTCCTTGATTGTGTTTTTATTCTTATTATTTTGTCCTCCACGGAGAAGGTTTGGATGTAGATTCGTGTTTTGTATTTTGTTCCCTTATCCTTTAAGTTATTAGTCTTTTCCTAAGCGGTCGGCCAAGAACCGAATCGACTGTCTTTCACTCTGGTGTTAACGATTTAGATTCAAATTCCCTTCTTTCCTGTGCATAGATAATAATTGTAGAAACATTTCTCTGCCCAGTAAGGAATTCTCTCCTTGGTGTTTATTCCCTCTCTTTACCTAGCAAACCATTCCTTTTCTTTGCACCTTGTTTTTTTTAAACTTACATCTTAGATCCTTTGTATCTCTGCGCTAGAACTCTTAATGAATAAAACTTCCATGTCTTGCAACGCTAGCCTAGTCTATGATTAGTACCATCTCTTGTCATGTTGAAAAATTTAAATATTGTACTGATCTTTGGATTAGAGTCATCTCTCTGAAGTTTTCTGGTACACTGGAGAAGCATCGTCTCCTCTTTACTGCTTTAAAGTTAGAAGTAGTCCTTGCAATCTCTACCTTGTCGAGTAAGTATGAGAATATCATAAAGTACCACTGTGAGCTTGTAGGAACCCCCATAGTCAACGCGATAGACTTGGACAGTCCAACTGCTTAACGCATTTCTTTTCTCAATGATTTCTCCTCAATCCTTGCATATTTTTTGTATAACGATATTTTCTGTATAATGATTTTTTCTATAGCGATATGTTGTATAACGATATTTTCTGTATAACGATATTTTCTGTACAGTGATTTGTTGTATAACGATATGCATAATTTATGTATATTGATTTGTTGTATAACGATATGCATAATATCTGTAAAACGATTTGTTGTATAACGATTTCTCCTCAACCTTTTATATTTTTTGTTTGTTAGAGTAAGTTCACAATTTGGCCATTGGGATCACATAACTGTTGATTGGCGTAGTCATGGAGTTTTTAAATTTAATTACATACATGGGAATTTTTAATTGGCAGTGGCGGTTCTATTGATTGGTGAAATTCATTTGCAGATAGGGTGCCCAGATTTTATATCCTTGATTATTGCAATGCGATTTTCTAACCACACAAAAATTTATACCTCCAGGAGATTTTGACCATCACACAGAAATGAAAATATTTAGTGTTTGAAAGTTTTTGTTACCCTGAGATTTGGTCTATTTATGAAGGGTTTCTGAATATGACAAGGGATTTAAGTAATTAATGGTTAGAGATGGCGACAATTGCTTGACAGATAAATGGCAGGAATGAATTGAATAATGTGTATATTTATAGTCGTTTGATAGCAACGTTGACCTTGGTAAATCTATGCTTGTGAGATTATTTTGCCAGTGGCGGGTTCTGTTTGTTTTCTGCAATTGAGTAATTAGTTTCCCTGGCAAATTTTATGTAACATATTTAAATTTTGTAATGATGGATGAAACAATGAAAGTTGGGATTAACACCACTGTCGTGCCCATTTATTTGTGATAAAATTATTATAATTTTTTTTAGAGTAACATTTCGGTTGTTTAATGGTTAGCATCAGCCTTACTAGTTCTAGTTCTATTATTTATAACTGTTGATTGGATATAATTATGATTGTTGCAAGTATTTTGTACACGACGTTTGAGCTCAAGCGAACCTTGTAATTCTAGGGAGGTTGATACCGCATTTAAGAAAACAGATCATGAGCTTATTACACTGTGTCCAAGTATTACGTTGTAAACTAAAACAATGTTTTACCTTCATGGCAAGTCAAAATTTAGAAGAGATATTCCTTTCAACTCTATCTATGGGATGAAAAAATGTTTAGCATTTTAATAAATCGTGATTGATCTTTCAGTTTTAAGTAACTTGTGTTTCACGATTGTACAATCCTTGTATTTCCCTTATGTATATCGGTGTTTCACATGAAATTTTAATGATAAAAATCAGGTATAAGAATGTAAAAACTTATCAATGAAAGGAATTTTGTGCCATCAGAAGTTAATGGTGTATAATGTAAATGGGCTAATGGAGAATATATTATGTGTTTGCAGAAGTTAGAAGGAGGCATAACAAGATGTAGTTTTATTAGTCAATTCCTATTTAGATTGACAAGATGAATATTGTAGTTATCATTTACATTGACTTGATGGATCCGAGATGTCATGAGGGTCCCCAGAATGTATATCACTTCAGAACACCTTGAATTTTAGTTTAATTGATGATTGATCAATTAGTGTGCCTAGAAATTAAATAGAATTGCACCTCAAATTTTTTTTTGTTGGATATATTTGTATGTCATATCTCTTACGTGCTCATAAATTTAAGGTTGATTAAAGTATTGTCTAAATATAGATTTATTCTCGCTGTGTGTGGCGAAGGGCCACTAATGATCGATTGTTGTTTATTTATTTGTGTACCATGCAATGTTTATCATTGATTGCTAATTCTCTCCCCCATTGAAGGTTCATCTTACGTATGTCGGTTGGGGTTTTTTTCTTTGGTTGGTTGATGTCATATTTTAGCTTAGTAGGCATGGTATTACTTGTGTCAGGTGGGATGTAGACACCTCCTTGTTCCTCATAACAGATGCTAGCCTTGAGACCTTAAATGGTCAAAATCGATGGGAACCTGGGCTTGAGTGTTTCTTATGTGTCCTGGAGGTCCTAACTATGTAGGGTAGGACAAGCAGGTAGTTTTTTTTATTTGCCTATTTGATTTTTGTATGTTACATCCAGCGACATAACGTGATAGTGTGTTGGGTCGTTAACTTACATGTTGCATGAATTGTGTGCGTTGTGTTCATCGTCGAGTTGTGTTGATCCATAGTTGTCGTTGTTACCTTCCTACTCATTTAAAAAAATTATTATCTTGTTATGCTCCAGATGTTGTCATAACAATGGGGGTTGTTACAACTTGGTACTTAACCAAAAATAAACGGAAAAAAAAAAGGAAGATCAATAATGTGATCATGTTATTATTAACTAATCCTAGGTCTCATGGACCATCGTGAGAAAGAAAACAATCACACATTATCTCAACTCGGTACTTAACCAAAAACAAAATAAACCAAAAAACCAAAAATCCACACTAATCAAAGTTTTCATATTTGAAATTATGTGATGTGTGAAGTAAGTTACATCCAGATTTGCAAAGAAAGAATGAATTTTAAGAAAAAGTAAAGTATGAAATTCAAATTTAAATGCATGAATACAATTTAAAATATAAATTTTCTGCATCAAAGAGTCCAATATAATGCATAACTAACCTTCAGATTTCCAAACTGAATGTATAAGTATGCAATTGAAAATGGAATGTTTGTACATGGACAGGGATTTATTTGAACTCAACCTTAGGAAGTGGTTGATAGGGTCGAATAGGGCTCTGTCCATGTACAGAGAGAGGCCCAAATTCGGGCTCATCCTTGTACATGGATAGGGTCATTTTGTTGGAAGCATACACCCTCTAGGGGATACCCTGAGACTGGAAAAGCACAGTCCGAACAAAGGGGATCCATCTTTCCAACCATGACTGGGGTTGGTTTGCCTAGAGTTATTAGGTGAATCTGTTTGTGCATATTTGTGAAATATGAAATGACAATATTTAGGACTGAAACTTATGCATCTATGAGAGAGGAACCTCAACTAATGAGAGAGTGAGGTGGTATATTTTTAATGGAAACTATGTTTCATTTATCACGGGGAATTTGATGCATTTATTAGTGAATATTGGTTGCTTTTATCATAGGAATTTACTGCATTTAGATGATGCATTTATAATGGGGCATTTGATGCATTTATTAGTGAATATTGGTTGCTTTTATCATAGGAATTTACTGCATTTAGGTACGCTAACTATAGAGGAAAGTGAGAAAAGTGTGAATATGATGGGAATAAAGGCACCCATAAGATTTATTTAAATTTTATAATAGTCTAAATGCCTATTTTTCACATTTAGATAGAAAAAAATGTAGGGCATATGCTAGCATTCATGAAGGTTGGTTTTTTGCAATAATTGAACTGTCATTTTCAATGAATATTACAACTTTCTATATAAGAAAAGTACATATGATATTAATGTATATTATAGTTGTTATTAATGTGTTATACAACTACTATTAAAGTCTAGTATGGATTTTATTTAGTTTATACATATGTTGTTCTTTAATCTAAATATTTAGTATGGTTACGCCTTTCATTTAATGAGTGATATAGATACCATTTAATTAGCAATACGATTGTCCTTATTCTTTTAAATTATCTTCATTTTTGTACTCATTCTTATGTGGTGCTATGAAAAATAGTCATTTCATAGAAAAAACACAATTTGGTAAACCATAATCCCTAAGTTGACCTAGTAGGCATTATTTGCATGAAACTATATTTATATGAAAGATCCATAAATTGGTGTTAAAAGGGAGGGAGAGAAACTGCCCAAACACATACTAAGATATAACTATTTTGTATATCCATATTTGGCACTCTCCATGTACAAGGGTACGCCCAAATTCAGACCTATCTTTGTACATGGATAGGGACATATTCGGCCATGTCCATGTATAGGAACATGCTCGAATTCAGGTCGGTCCCTATACATGGACAAGCCCAAATTCGAGCATATCCCTATAAATGGATAGGACCAAATATGGCCCAATCCATGTACAGGGACAAGCTTGAATTCGAGCTCGTCCTTGTACATGGACAGGTCCAAATTTGACCCTGTCATCCCATCTGATAAACATATTACACCTCTACTTGGTTGTGTCTGATATGGTCTAGGTGTTGTTTTGTCTTTGTTTTTAATCTATTGTGTATGCATCCTATTGAATTCATATGTTATTAATTTGTAGGATGTTCGAGCCTGTCCCTATACATGGACAGGGTCATATTCGGCCTTGTCCATGTACAGGAATAGGCCCAAATTTGAGCATGTCTCGGTACATGGACATGGCCAAAAATTGTCCTATCCATGTACAGGGACATGCCTGAATACGAACCTGTCCTTGTACATGGACATGGTCGAATTCAGACCTGTCGTCCCATCCAATAAACATATGATACCTCTACTTCTCTATATTATATGGTCTAGGTGTTCTTGGGTCTGTATCTTTACTCTATTGTGTATGCATCTTATTGTGTTAATAAATTATTAATTTATAGGAGATTCAGGCATGTCCCTCTACATGGACAGGGCCATATTCATCCCTATCCATGTACAGGGACATGCCCAAATTCGAGCTTGTCCCTGTACATGGACAAGGCCAAATTCGGCCCTATCATCCCATTTGAAAAACATATGATACCTCTACTTGTTTGTGTCTACTATGGTCTAGGTTTTGTTGTGTCTGCGTCCTATTGTGTTCATAAAATATTAATTTATATAAGGTATTGTCTCCATCCTATACTTTTCATATTGTGGAAAATCAAGTTTGGTTTGTACATGGATGTAGCCTCCGAAATATATAGGCAAGTATTACATTTATATATATTTTATTCAAATGAATTTATTTTGAACATAAAGTAACATATTAAAATGGGATAGTATTATTGTTTAGGGTAAATGGATGTCGCCTCCTAAAAATATAAGGGTCGAGATTCCATTCATATAAACTGATTAAAATATGAACTAAATTTTATAAAAAAAGAACTAGTAAACTCTGTTGGTGCTTAATCATATATAAAATTATTGCCAGAACCAAAACACTATCTGAGATTAAACTGTTTAAAATATAAATTGATTACACTTTGACAGTGACCTAACAATATTTACTCTTGGGAGGTATAATTCAGGTAATGTAAGGTATAATTCAGGCCTCTCTATGTACATGGACAGGGCCATATTTGGGCCTGTCCATGTACAAGGACAGGCCCAATGGCCCTGTACATGCATATGGCCGAATATTTAGGCATGTCCCTTTACATGGATAGGGCCGAATATTTAGGCATGTCCCTTTACATGGACAGGGTTGAATATGTAGGCATGTCCCTTTACATGGACAGGGTCGAATAAGGCCATGTTAACACTCTAACACTATAAAATTGAAAATCTAATATCTAATCAAACAATTTTATACGAAGACTAACTATTATACAATTTTAAATCTAACAATTTAATAATCTGACTACGATATAATTTTTTTTATTAAATATAACAATTTAATAATCTAACAATATTTACTCTTTGGAGGTATATTTGTGGTAATGTAAGGTATAATTTGGGCCTGTCTCTATACATGGACAAGACCATATTCATCCTTGGACATGGACATGGATATGGCCATATTCGTCCCTGTCCATGTGCAGGGACATGCCCTAATTTGGACATGTCCATGTACAGGGACAGGCACTAATTCGGGCATGTCCCTGTACATGGACATGGACAGAGACGAATATTTTGGCCTATCCCTGTACATGGACAGGGCCGAATACGACCTTGTCAACACTAATCTAAAATCTAAAATCTAAAATCTAATATAAAATTGAAAATCTAAAATCTAATTTAACAATTTTATACAAAGACTAACTATTATACAATTTTAATTCTAACAATTTAATAATCTAATTATTATACAATTTTATAAAAAGACTAACTATTATAAAATTTTGTACAATTTTAAATCTAACAATTTAATACTAGGACTAATAATACTAAGAATAACCATATTCGGGCATGTCCCTATACATGGACATGGCCATATTCGGAGCTCATTTTTCAAATTTATTTAATTGAAGGGGAAAATGTTAAAAAGGGTATAAAGGAGAATTAGGAGCTCATTTTTCATTATGCATGATTATTTTTTAAAATTGATTTGGAGAGCTCTTCTGGCTTTTTGGGGGTCCGGGGTTGAAACACTTGGGCATATTGGTTTCGGTGGTGAAACTATCCACTCTAAATGATCAAGGGGAGAGATCACACATATCTCTCATTGCATCTATTATAGAAGAGAGGAGGTTCATCATTTTTATAGGTTGTGGTATTTGTGAGGGCCAAACCCTCTATTATGAGATTGTGGGGTTTCTTGAGAAGAGGTGCATCACTTATTTACATATCATGGCATAGGAAGGAGGGTATATCATCATTTCACAAGTTATGGGGATTAAAGAAGGACGTCGAACCACCTATATGGAGGATGTAGCTCTCTTTGATCAACATCTCATGTGTTTGTGAGGGTCGCCCCTCTCTTATCAACCAACTGTGGGTTTGGCACTGGTAGTTTTCTTTTCTCATCCAAAAATTCATCATTTCAACTCCAGATTTAAAAGACAAAGAGATTGGTTTCAACATGTATACTTGAAGGACCTTTGGATGCCAAGGACAAAGCCTAAATCATCATTTTCTAAAAGAGAAGTGGCATTGATATTCATTGTCACATTGCAAATCTGTTGGTTGGAATAACAATAGCTGGTATTTCAGACTACAGAGCTGCTGGGAGGATCTTTCTCATGTTATATATTGAAAATAACACACATATAACCTCCCTGTTGGGTGCTATAACATCCATATAATGATATATAAATATTGTATGCAAACTATTTGAGATTATTAATCAATGAAATAACTCATAATTGTGTATCAATTTAGATATCATTATTTGTACACATGCCTGACAAGTGTGTTTACAAGTTGTCTATAAAGGGACCGTTCCAACACATTTCTTTTTGCATATTCTTGGACACCTACAACAGGGGTATTACAATTCATAAATAAAGTATAGATCATTTTATGTTTGCTAAGTTTTACTTTCGTCATAACAGATTTAATAGGCCTGTCATCAATTCCAATGAATGCATTTGTTGTTGTTATATTAGTTGTCATGAGTTAGCAACTTTTTATACTATATGTATTGTTGTCTCTTGATATTAAATGCAGTAAAATCTTTTTGTGCCAAATTCATGTTGACTGTTGTGTAATTGTTTGATGGAATATTTGAACCATACCATCATTTGAAAGTGAGTCCTATGATATGTAGAACCACTGAGTGGAATACAAATTCCACTTAACCAAAAGTTGGTCAAGATGCAAAAGGAAAATAATTAAAGGTCGACAGATCACGAAGTGACCTTGGGGGAGTTCCACACAAGATATCTCTCCTAAAGGTCAACCTTATAAGCTAATATCCCATCATATCGCAGGAGCATGCTACTACAAGTCCTTGGCAGAGAGGAGACCATGAAAGGACTCAATAGATTTATTTCTGATATTCATCTCTTTTTGAATGAAATGTTGGATATTTTCTGTTAAATGTATTTAACTTTGTCATCAAACTATGGGAAGATGGAAAAACAATCTATAATAGGGGACACTATCAGCTATGTGTTAGATCTGGAAAGAAAGATTCAAGAGATTGATGATGAAATCGAAGGACTTTGTAGCTCAAAAAAAGGTGAAGATCGTACTCAAATTACTCTAGATATGATCAATCCTAATTTGGAAAAATGGTCCATCGAATCCAACGATGAGAAGAAATCAGTGGATAAATTCAAACATGGAAAAGTATTTGAATTAAGTACTAGATCACACATTTCTTTTAAATTATGTTCCTGTTGACGTAATTTTAAATGTTAAAAAGAGAGAAAGTATAATCACATTTTTAACTGGACCAATCAAACTCAGGACCTTCAGGTGTTCTTATAGTTTGGGTTTGATTTTTGTATCATCAATTCTGGCTTGAGTTCCTAAATTTTCCGATTCTAACAATGATTCCACAATTGTTATATGTAATCCATATAACATATGTTATATGTAATACATAAGAACATAAAGAAAAATGGTGCATTGGTCAATCCAAATGGCACCACTAAAAATCCATAATTCCCATACCTGGTTATGAAGGTTGTCTCATGGATTTCTTCTTCCTTGATTCTTACCTGATTGTATCATGATATCAAGTTTATCTTTGAAAATTTATTTTCTACTCTTAGTTGATCAAAGAGGTCATCAATTCTGGGTAGAGGATACTTGTTTTTCACAGTGGACTTATTCATCTATAGAAATTCAATACATAGCCTCAAAGTCCCATCTTTCTTTTTGACAAAGAGTACTAGTGTTCCCCAAGGTGAAACACTTTGGCGTATCTACCCTTTCTTCAATAATTCCTCCAACTGGATTTGTAATTATTTTAGCTCTAGTGTACTCATTCTGTAAGGTGTTTTTGACACCAAGGAATCTCTTGGCACTAAATCAATAGAGAAATCTATCCCCCTTTTTGGTGGAAACCATGGTATTTCTTGGAATACATCCTAGAATTCTTGTAGTACTAAGAAATATTCAAGGATTGACCCCTTTGTATTTTCTGGCTCCTCCACATGGGCTACATACAATCGACATCTGTTTCTAAAACATCTCTTCAATTGTAATGTTGAAATCTCCCTTATAGAGATGGGTCTTGGAACTCCCTTCACGGTGCTATGTTTTCCATCTCCATCAAGACATTTGAATGTCTTTATATGAAAATTTAGGACAACATGATGCCTATCCAACCAATCCATTCCAATTAGAATATCATAAAACCCCAATGGTATGATATTTTGATCGGTACTAGTATTCACACCATTAAGACTTATGGAACAACCTTTGACCATATCATGGATTCTCCTTTTGGTTCCAATGTCTAGTTGAACCAAACCTCATTTCCCAAGCATACTTTTCTCCAAATGTAATCTATCCACTATTTTAGGATCAATGTAACAATGACTTTCTCCTGAATCAATTAAAATAGCAACAGGTTGATTTATGATCTTACCTTCCACCTCAATCATGTTGGATTGGTATTGTTCTTGTTGATCATCCAAGGTTGCATAAACTCTTCCCATGTCTTCGACTATTGTAGCCTCTTGGATGTTGTGCACAATATTCAATATTTCCTTTCTCTGTGGGAAATCCTTGTACATGTGATATTCCTTGCATCCCCAACATTGGATTGGTGGTCTTCCACTTTTTCCCAAGAAGTCTTCTTTCTTGGATTCATCCTTGGCATACTGATCGTGATGATTTTTATTAGGATCATTTCTATTGAAAGGAGGTTTGAATCCCTTTTTCCTCTTATCAAACTTCTCCTTCTTCTTATCCTTCCAAGACTTCTTAATGGATTCTCTCCCCTAGCCTTTCTCATACAGGTACTTATCTTTCTTTCTAGCCTCCATAAAGGTATTGAGCTCATCATACCAAATATTTTCTTTATAAAAGGTTTCCATCCCACTCAAAAACCTCTATATTTTCACCTTCTCGTTATTTAAGAACCCAACATAATTTAACAACCCCAATAACTTCTTCTCATATTCTTCCATAGTCATGCTTCCCAACCCGAGTTCAAAGAGCTCCTCCATTTTCTTGTCATAGAAATTATTTGAGAGGTACTCCTTCTAGAAATACTTTTTGAACTGCTTCCAAGTGATCCTATTCTCATTAATATGTTGAACTTGCTTCAGTTGATCCCACCACATAGTAGCTTTCCCATGTAAATGGTAAGTGGAAATTCTGGCTTCTAGGTTTGATGAGTAGTTATGCAATTGTAAATATCTCTTGATTCCAAGAAACCATACCTCAACATCATCTTCCCTTTCTCTTCACCATCGAAGGATGGTGGCCTAATCTTCCTCCTCTCTCCTTGCAAACTTTTCATTTCATGTCTTCTTGTTTGGTTCCTAACAGGAGACACCTATGGATGACTTATGGTGTATTCATATGCATAAGACCTTCTTGTTGAGTAAGGAGGTGAGTGATGTCTATGAGCTCTATTAGCACTGCTGGAATAACCAACCCTTCTATGATCATCTCTTCTTTCATGATAGCTTCCTTCTTCCTCCTGCCCTGATCCATTATTTTTCTGTCTCTGCAACTAACTTAAACTTTGCAGCACTTGGAAATTTATCTAACTTTTCTCTCATTAGCCTCTCATTGTATACCTTGTATCTCTACACTTCTATTCTCAGGCTTCTCATAGTTTCTATCAATGTTTATTTCTCTCCTCGACGCTTACGTTCATTGGATTATGCCTCTGAATTACCAACTCATATTCTAACCTTGGGCCTCTTTATCATGGCTAGACACTTCCTATCCTTATTCCATTTCTTGAATATGCATTTTTAACTGATATGTTTAAACCCCTTAAATCTGAAAAATTCCCAAGTGACCATTTTCTTAGAACTAAGCATATGATAAACAAAATTTGTCAACAATGCTACAAGACCTTTCACCTC
>JASDQU010109390.1:56318-77951 GCA_032191745.1 Picea mariana
ATCCTTCCTTAGTGCTTTTCCTTCTTCAAAAGAAAAAGTTCAACCATTCACCCTTTTTCCTTCAGCTCTCAATCACTTGTGACCACGACTATGACCCTATTCTTAGCGGAAAAGTGCTTATCTAGAGCTTCAGGAATTTGGGCTTCAACGGTTTTTCCCCCATTACACCACATTCCCTCTTAACGTCGAAATGGCGATCTCTCGGAGAGGCTCTTCAAAGTATCGCTACTTCGATGTTCCATAACTTCAGACTTTAGAGGTTCTTAATACATCACACCTGAAAAATTTTGAACTGTCAAACCTCCAAACTTCTAGAGTCTCATCAATAACTATGCACCAGGGGGTGATACATGGTGAAACCATAGAGATGATACATGGCCCATTCTACGGGTGACACATGTCACGTTCTAATTTACCCAAAAGGTCTGCAAAAACCATGAAACAAGATGACACGTGGCATGTATAAGGTAGTTCCACGTCACCCCAGGTGAAGTCATCCTTCGATGTCACTCCATCTTTCTAGGCCTTTGGGGCTTCTGGCTTAAGAGGATTTCCTAGCATCATATTACAATTCCTTTGAATGTCAAAGTGAAGAACTCCCGAAGGGTTCAAAGATCAACGATCCAGGATTTCTACTGAGATACGAAGTCATTAGGAGCTCTGGGACTTCGGACTTCAGGAAATTTCACAATACAACACAAAATTTTCCCCTAAACGCTAAAGCGGTTGACTCCTCGAACCACCGCTCTTCGAAGCTTTAATGCTTCGACACTCTGGAGTTTTAGGCTTCAATACTCCTTGTAAAAAAACACTACAAATATCTCGAACTGTTGAACCTTCGAATAGATCTACGTCATTCTAGGTGATGTCATCATGCTGCGTCACTTCGATGCTCCGGGTCTTTAGGACTTCAGGCTTCAGAAGATTTCATTTTTTAACACCACCCAACCCCCAAATTGTCGAACGCATAATTCCCAAATACTTTCTAATCTACGAACACGTGTCCCTGAATACGAACGATCTAGATTTTCTCCAAAGTTAGGGACTTCAGGATATTTTCTTCCTAGTAGCTTAAGGACTTGCTTCTCTTGGAGTGTCTATCTTCTGAACTATGGTGAGATATATAGCTCACACTCGTTCGCGCATATATCTGATGAATAGGATCAAATCTTCCCCATTGTTCCTCACCTCATGATCTGTACATTATCCAACAACCTAGATATGTTATTGGCTAGATCCAACAGTCAAGTACCCCTCCCAATGATCTAGGATGTATATTCACTCTGGGACTTCGAAGCTTTGGGGATTTTACCTTCTTATAATCAAGGAATTAATATTTTTCCAAAGAAACGAAGTCTGAAGGACTTGAGGGTTTAACCACTATGCTCCTTTCCTAGATATGACAGTTGTGAAGGATTCAAACCCTTTCCAAATAGATCCTACGATCATTACAGCTTCCCGAACTGCTACACCTCCTGAGGTTTCAAACATAGTTAAGGTTTGCTCTCAATTCCTTTTGGCATTCTAGAACTTAAATTCTCGATGGAACCTTTTCTTCAATCTCAATTTACATGGCTCATCCAGGTTTAGCGTTGGAACTAGGCTCTGATACCAATCTGTAACATACCCAACCACCCACAAGCTAGGTTACACTACTTCAATCCTGCTCTCAGACTTCTTTCACTTACATATACCTTTCAAATTAACAAAGATGCATCAAATAAAGGAACTAAATGACATTCACAAAAATTACCAACAAGCATGCATATTCAATGATAAATAAATACACAACAAAATAAATCATACACACATAAATAATACCATAACATAGACCACTTATCTTTTATAAAAGAAGACACCAACTGGCTACAAACCAAGGATGTTCCACCCAACCATAGACATTGTTGTTCCAATTATTAACAACAATGTCACCCTTGAGCCAGGGCTATGAATCCATAAGGACGGTCCTAGAGTGTTAATTGGATTCCCAAACCAGTCATCACTCAAGCTCTCATAAGATTCCTAGCACCCATAAAAATACAAGTACCCAACTCTCTTCTACCGATCTTTCACAACCCAAGAAAATGGACCCTCTCCCTTCTCTTCCATGAAATCCCTTAGGATGTCCTTCTCCTTCCAGGGCTCCAATGTAGCTAGTCCAGAATCTCTATGTTGGGACTCTCAAGACTCACAGCTGTGAGAAAAGATGGACACAGGATAAAGCATGTCAGACATGTAGGCCTCAGATCATGGCTGGATTACACCAACAATCTCTATAGCCAACAATACCATGGTTTCTATTCAATAATTTCTCTTTCTTTCCCAAGCCAAGACACAGATGAGGAAAGATTAGTGGGTGATAGAAATGAATGGAGTGAGATCTCCATGAAATATTAGAACAAAGAGTAATGGAGTGCATGCAAGAACGAATGAATGAGTGAGTGAACAAATGAGGTGACCAACAACAGAACCAAAACAAGAACATGAGTGAGAGACAAAACAAACCTCGCCAACAAACCAGAGACGGGTTTATGTAACTCTTAGGAATCAAGAACCTCATGGCCTTCCCCCAAGAAGATCATGTAACCGATTTCCCCATTAAAGAAAATGGGTAATTAAAAAATGAAATAAAAACTTTGCCCCTCAAGCCCCCTCTCTTGTGGAATCATAGCCCCCTATAACTCTATTCCTTTTCCGTCTAGCATCCAATGATGTTTTTATTATTAATAATGATCAAAACATTACATTTATTAGGCACATTGGCCTCTTTTAATTGTTTGTACACTTCGACCTCTCGACACTTAACAAATACATTATTTAATATGGGGTTCAAAACCTTCAGTGTTACACAAATTCACCCAGTGGATCATCATTATTCAAGAATACGATCTAGATTTCACAACTCCCAACAGTGGGAAATCCCTCATCCTTGCTGAGATGATAAAATTTCTTCCCATACTCAAACAACACCCCAATCGATGAGGATTTCCTAGATGAACACTTATTCTTCATCTCATCCGATGACCCATGGTATGATGACATTCTCATGTACCTTCACACGCAAAAATGTGGTATTCATCTATCTCATGGCGATTGATGATGCATTTGTCATTAGGTCCCTTGCAACCCTCACATAATATATGTCCTCTATCGCAGAGGGGTAAACACTATACTATGTCATTGCCTCACCATAGAATAGGTAGAGAAGTTCCTAAATGACTTCCATAATGGCACATGTGGAGACCACCTATCTGACATGTCCACTACTTAGAAAATCGTTTGAGCTGGCTATTTTTAGCCCACCTTATTCTCTTACGACATTCATGCGGTCAAGCACTTCAATAGATGTCAATTATATGTGGATAAATCTAAGGCACCACCTTCTCCTCTCCATATAGTCATTACGAAGGGCCCATTTTTCAAATAGGGAATTGATTTCATGATTTCAACCCCCCATTCAGTAATGGGAATAAATACATAGTCATCATCGTCGACTACTTGACCAAATAGGATGAATCCATGACAAAATTCAATAACAAGACAAACATTGTAGCCCACTTCTTCTTTAGCCATCTAATTTCCCACTTTGGAGTCCCCCTCCAATTGGTTTCTGAAAATGGTAAGGATTTTGAAAATGAATTATTCACAGAGTTATACATGAATCTAGGGTTTACTCATGAATTTTTTCACAATACTACCTAGATTCAAATGGGAAAGTTGAGGCTATTAACAAATTCCTCAAAATCATGCTACAATGCACCGTGGATAAACAAAAAACTAATTTGCACCACATACTATTTTAAGCCTTGTGGGTATATCGCACAACAATTGAAACTGCCACCGACTTCACACCATTCCACCTGGTTCAAGGGGTTGAATTTATCCTTCCCATAGAATGTGAAATCCCCATATTGTGTATCGTAGTTGAAATCATTCTTAACACTACTGCGATGGAGCAATGGTTTCTCACTCTTGAATCCCTTGGTGAAGATCATATATCCTCTTTACAAAACAATGAAGTAGTCAAGAAATGGTCCAAGACCATATTGGATCACCAGGTTAACATTCGCTCCCTTAACAAAGGTGGCCTTGTATTGTCCTATGACATCACTCATGACACTCTCATTCATCGAAAATCCAAATCCCTTTGTCGAGGCCCATTCATTGTCCACCATTATTTGACTAAGGGTTCTTACATCCTAGCTCACCTAGAAGGAGCTAGCCTCAGATACCCATTCAATGGGTTATACTTGAAAACAAATTTCCCTTAACCAAATCATTTCCTCGAGCACTTTCTCCAAGCCCCACGAACAAGTATGCACACTCATTAACATAGTTATAAAATAATTGTTACATGTTATTTATTATTGCTTATCTTTCACATTGGGTATTTTATGTTTGTGTGTGAAGGTACTTGTTACGAAGAGATACAGCCCATTAAGTCTTGGCCATCCCATGGCCCTTTCAAGTACATGTTCAATACTGCCATGAAATCAAGCCTTCTACAAACAATTGCATATCCCATTCATCCCCTTGACATTTACCCTTAGAATCCCCACACCCAATCATGTTGTACCACCACCTCTATTTCATTTAGGTACTGTCAACTGATAGCATTCCCACCTACATGAATTGTCCCACAAATATTTCCCCCTAAAAGAATGGATACTCATGCTTCTTTTCCCCTTAGGATTAGGAGTCCTAGTAGTCTTGCATCTTAGAGAATGAGCCTCATATTTCTATCCTACCTCTGATGGACTCCCAAATCATCATCATTCTGGTTACATTTAATGTGCCTTTGCATTTTCATTAACCCTCCATCTCATTCAACATCAATTTCTCATCAACAAATACGTTCTCCATTCATCTTCCTGGTAAAAAAAACCACCTACGCCCCCCCCACCCTTCATTATTTACATTCAACTAGTTTTCCCCCCAACATGCCAAGCCATACTTCACTGGGGCACCCATTTTTGTATGTGCATAATGAATCCCATCATTCTTTATTCATTTTGTAATTACATAAAGTAACTTTCAAATTTCAACAAGTATAGTAGGTTTTTTCCATCACAACCCATGTTGCCCTTGGTTGGCGCATCCCAATTTTACAAATCATCTCTGCAAACTACTCTTACCGTTTCCAAAAACACCAACTATCACAAAAACCCTTGTCACAAACCTCTGTATTTTGATCTATCCTATGTTCCTTTGTAGTATCACCCATTTAGCATAGCTTACCCAATATATGATCGTCCCCCTGACACCAGATCATGTTTATGGTTCCTGTCATTATTTATCATTTTCCAACCAAGGGAATTTATTAATTCTCATATATCCTAAACTTCTTACATTCTGCGAGTTCATATGTCTTTCCTCCATACAGTTTCTGACACCATTTTAATAAAACCAATATCAAGAATCCCTTCTCTTCTTACAGTGGTTCCTCCTCACCTGTCGACGTAAACAACAACTTCCATGAGAGAGGAATTATATTGAATCTCATTCACCATTAATTAGTAGTCTGAGATGGCATAGAACGATTCCGCATTGATTTTTTATGTCGTTGAACCCCATAACATTTGACCTCAACACGGTGTCATGATATGGTGGGTCTTACTATGTGATCCTTGCATCTTTCAATATGAGTCAAAGACCTTTGAATTTGATAGGCCATCAATGCCTCTGAGTTATTCATTCCTAGACTTAGATCCATTTCATTAAAAAAATAGCCATTTGTTGTTATTAACACCCTCGAGGGCGACGCATATATCCATTTCATCAACAATTTTTAGTTACAATTCTACTATTTTGGTTTCATGACACGAGCATGGGGTATTCCTTCCTTGTTTGTACAAAAAAAATATTTTTTTGGAGAAAATTTGGTTCCGATATTAGTCCCCTCTCCCTCCAATGGATTTATCATCCAATTTCTCAATACAAAGTCTCAAACACTTCCATACAATGACATCACCAAAAGAAATAATGATGTATTTTGGATATATGTATGCTCCTAACCTCACATATCAAGAGGAATTTGTCATCACTGAAAAATTGCTCACAACAATCCAAGAAATAGTTGAATAAAATACCAACAAAATACATTAATGAGCATACCTCAAGCATTTACATAACCTATTCAACAATTGTAACTATGCAAATAGTCATTTAATTTTAGCATAGTCTCCCCAAAACTTTCTTGCGCACATCTGTGTGATCCAACATAGCGTTGAATGCACAAATTTTGTGGTTTGCACGGATGTATCCATAAGAACTCAAGATGATTTGGAAAAAAAACATTAATGTAGTTGGTTGAGCCTCAAACACTTCTAGGTCGAACTGTACCATGATAAGACTTCAAAATCGGCCTAAAATCTAGCATTGGGGCTATTGAAAGTATGTGAACTACCTTCTAAAGGATCCCATTCACACCACAAGAAAGTTATGAAAAATATTGCGTTGGTCCTAAATATACATGACCAAGGTATGAAAACAAAGAGAAGAATTTTGAGTATTTTTATGATGTTCATTTTGATTTGGAGAAGCCATCATTCTCTTAGAGCCTCTTGAGCATTCATAGAAAGTGTTCCACTTCTCTTCTCTTGAGAAGTTTGACAATCAATTATTCAACATTGTATTTCCATTTTTGTATGAGAGATAGCTTTGTATTTGGGGTATTCAAGAGCCCTCCCAAGGAGGAAAAGGGGAATCATATGTTTTCATACTTCTCCTAGGTGTTATGAATTCGAAGACCACTCCTATTGGTATCTATTTCTTGTCTCTTTCATGCATCCATGTTAGTTTTTACATTCTTAGTTTAGTTTTTATTTCTTGTTTTATCTTTAGTTGAACCAATAATCAACTAACCAACTTGTATACTGTATTGTTGGCCTAGCAAGGAAAATAAGTGGCCTATTTTTCCTCACCCAGGTGGAAAAACTAGTCCAAGACTCTATAATATTTTTATTTTTCATTAATAAATTACTTCAAGTTGCCAAATTGGTTGGGGCCATGAATGTTTCCCCATAGTGTTTTACCACTTCAAAAAATTGGTGTGTTTATATTTTATATTGTTGTATGAGTGGTTACTAAAGTTATTCATCCTCTTTTCGAATACATGTTTTGTCGAACATGGTATCAGAGCACATTTGAAGACCTGCTCTTGTTGTTGATCAAGATCATGAAGCCTTGTTTCTGCATCTTTAGTTTCTTCCATCTAAGTACATTTTTTGGATGATAGGACCATTCCATTTCATCCAGAGTGCTCATTTCTATTAGGAAATCCTTTTGTTTCAATTGAAAAGGTTTATATTTTCCCAAGATACAACCATTTCAATCAGATATGGAAGCATAAAGATGGAATATGCCCTTTTAATTTTTTTCAGAGATTATATTTCAGTTTTATTTTGGTTTTATGTTTTTTATTTCCAGGTTGCTACTCTTTTTTATATACATATGATATTTTCCCCACATTCTGTGCGGTCTCGGGAAATCATAAATAGAGTAAAAAGGGTTTTCTCGTCTGTGTATGATCTTTTTCATGTGACTTATGCGATCTCAATAAAATAGAAACAGAGTGAAATGTTTCATTTTCTGGGTTATCTAACCAATCTCTAACCGTTGTTGCCTTAAAAAATTGAAATATTTTTCTTATGTCATTGAAATATTTTTTTATGAGCATTCTCTCCAAGGACATCTTCCACGACAACAAAAACACCTGCAATCCTCCTAAAAAATATAATTTGTTTTTCACTAGCTCACTTGGTTAAAAGTTTCTTTATTAAGTAAGAGGCCTTGAGTTCAATTATTTTATTTTTTTTACTTTTTAAAATTGTTTATGTGTCCATTGTAAAGTGTAGTTCACTTAAATTATAAAACTGAATCACTACAACTAGCTTTAATATTTTATGTTAATTTATTTATTTTTCATGCAACTTTCATTTATAAAGTAATTTCATTGTAAAAGTGATCCTCGCCTATTCTATAAAAGTGGGTCACTTCATAAAAATCTTGTTTGTAAAAGTCATTTTATTAGAGGGAGGGGTATCATCACGTGGACCAACATATACTTGGCACGTGGTTCTTTGGTTACCATTTATGCCTTTTTTCAAAAGGGCATAACTTTCATATCTAAAGTTCGTCTTTTGTGTCTTTCTTTTTAAACAACCTATTTTGTTGAGATATTTCCAACTAGATCATTTGTTTCATCTTATCCTCCATATTTTAATATGAAGTCTTATACTGATCGTTTTCTTACCAACACCAACTAATTCTCATGGAAATCCCATATGGATGATTTATTAAGAAGTAAAGGATTGTACTGGATTACCTTGGGGAAAGAAATAAATCCCATTGATGATGAAAATAAAGTCAAATGGGATAATAATAATGATGAAACATGTGGATTGATCAGAATGTCCACCTATCCTGATTTAAGATTTCTCCTTCAAGGAATTGATGACCTTGATGATGCTTGGGAAAATTTTGAAGCTCTGTTTCGTAAACAAAATATTATTTGATCCCACCAGTTGGAGAATTGATTAATGACCTTAAGTCAAAATTATTTTCCTTGCATTGAAGATTACTTATCTAAGTTCAAAACAGTTATAATTTTATGTATAGAATGAAAAATAGATATGTTGGAAGATCGATGCATATGTGTTATTCTTTCTAATCTTGGTAGTGCATATTTTGTTTTTGTATGTTCCTTATATTCCACCAGAGAATATATAGGGAGTGCTTATAGAAAACCATCTCTTGAGTCCTTTTATGATGCTCTAATTCAAGAGAAAGATAGTATTATACAACTTGGATTGCTTACCACTGTAGCTACATTGAACAAATCCTTTGTGGCCTAGTAGAAAGATAAATCCAAGAATTCGAAGAAGCAATATCCTCACCAAAACAACAACAAAAATAAGGGTCCTAAGCCCTCTTATCCAAGTTTCACTTCCAATGGTGACAAAGGGAAAAAATAAGAAGATTTGCATACGTTGCAAGTTTTGTGGGAAAAATGGTCATGAGGAGTCCAAATGTTTTAATAAGATCGTAGCCTTAGAAGAAATGATGAAGAATCACGAAAAAAATATTGATTCTTCTTCTTCTTCTCATGGACATGAACTCTCTACTTTTGGTTTGTCCTTCAATGAAAATTCTACTTCTTCTGTTTATTAGTGTCTTATCAATTCTAGAGCATATTATCATATGGCTAAGGATAAAGCCATATTTTTTTCTCTAAATCAATGTAACACCAAGAAAATATTTGTTGGTAATGACAGATTTCTTAACATTGTAGGGTTTGGAATAATTCTAGTAGAATATGGTCATTTCAATGATGTAATATGTGTTCCAAGTATTTCCTACAAACTTATATTATTATATCAAATCACCCATTCAGGTGAAGGTAAAACCGTAGAGTTTTCACCTTACCAAGTTGTAATCAAGGCTCTAAAATATCCTAAGCATTTTCTTGTGGCTGGAATTTTTTATGTTGTTACAAGGTTGTACATTTTTTAAAACTTTGGGTCATCATATATTCCATCATATTTTATTTTTCATAGCGATGACTTGAGCAAAATTTGGCATGAGTGGTTTGGTCCCCTAAACTATCACTCATTGCAACAACTATGTAATCAACATATGGTCACTGGTCTTCCTCTTGTTTCTTGAAGAGATGGTTTTTTCATTGAGTTTATTCTCAATAAACATCATTGGGAGAGTTTTGAAAAACACGTCTCTTGGCACACCTCGACCCCTTTTCGGCTTGTTCACATTGACTTGTTTGGTCCACTTTCTTCCCCTTATTTTTCTAGGTGCAAGTATTTCTTAACTTTTATTGATGGATTTTCCATATGCATTTGGTTTTACTTCTTATAACTTAAGAGAGAAGTGTTTGGTATTTTTTTTGCCTATACATCCCTTGTAGAAAAACAATTTGGTCATAAAATTCAAACGTTAAGAACATGTAATGGAGGAAAATATGTGAACAATTTTACAAGCTACTACACTTCACAGGGTATCCAAATGCAACACATTGTTCCATATACACCCTAAAAAAATGGTGTTGCTGAGAGAAACAACCACACATTAAGTCAAATGTCTAATTGTATGATTCAATCTAAGGGATTAATTCATAATTATTGGGAATGAGCTATTAACTATTCAAATTACATAGTCAATTGAACTCCCACAAAGGCTCTTAAAAGGATAGCACCAGAAGAAGCATAGAATAAAATTAAGCCAGATGTAAGTCACTTCTGTGTACTTTGCACTGTAGCATGGGATCACATTTTTTATGAGAAAAGGAAATCTTCATAGTCAAAAAGTGGGAAGTGTATTTTTGTTAGTTTTTCTGAAGATGCCGAAGGTTAAAAAATTATTCAACCTCATTCAAATGAAATTATTATTCAAAGAGGTGTTAAATTTGGTGAAAAGTTCTTGGTATGCAAGCCTAATTTGGTGTTTGTGCCTTCTTTGGCCTATGATCGATCTTTGATGTTTGTGCCTTCTTCCATTCATATTCTAGTATCTTATTCTTTAGATTATGACAATGAGGATGAAATCCACATCTTCCATCTCATGTTCCTCTAGATGATTCCATTAAACAAGAACCAACACCAACACCACTACTCCCTATATGGGAATGTTCAACACAAGAAGTCGTTGGTGATCTTGGCGATGATCCTTCATATCAGTGTCGAACACATTCGCAGTTCCAACGAGCCTCTTCTCTTTTATCTCATGTTTTAGATACTCATGATCCAAAGACATTTGTAGAAGATTTAGATCATCCAGCTTGGGATACAACAATGAATGAAGAGTATCGTTCTTTAATGGAAAATGATACTTGGGATCTCGTACATATTCTGCAAGGAGGAAAACTTGTCAGATGTAAATGGTTCTACAAAACTAAGTATGTGTCAAATGAAAATGTTGAAAGACACAAGGCTAGGTTAGTTTCCACATGATTCACCCAAGTTGAAGGATTTGACTATAATGAAACATTTTCCCCTATAGACAAAATGAATTTTATCCACCTTGTTCCAAGCCTTCCAGTGTCACATAAATAGTAGGTCCATTAGATGGATGTCAAATTTTCCTTCTTGCATGGGGATTTTCAAGAATAAATCTACATGGAACAACCTCATGGCTATGTCCAAAATGTCTCCAGCCTTGTTTTCCACCTTGAGAAATCTATTTATGGTCTTAAGAAATCTCCTTGAGCTTGGTATGCCAAAATGGAAAGAATTATTTTTTATATCAACTTTTCTAGATGTCATTCTGACCCAAATGTATATTCTAAGAAAGTAGGAAGCCATTTCATAATCCTTTTTCTTTATGTTGATGACCTTATCCTCACTAGTAGTGAAACAAAAATTTTAAACCATGTCAAAACCAACCTTGAGAATAAATTTGAAATGAAGGACTTAGGTTATTTTCACTATTTACCTATCCTCCAAGTTTTGCAAACAAAGGAAGGAATTTGTTTTTCCTAGTCCAAGTATGCTTGTGATATTCTTCGTCACTTTCACATGGAATATTCAAAACGAGCCCATTCTCCCTTCCAATTTGGATTCAAACTTGTTTCCACCTATACTTCTCCCAAAGTTGATGCCACCTATTAGTTAGTTGGTAGCCTCTTATACTTGACTCATACCCATGTTGATATTTCCTTTTGTTGTTGGTCTTGTTGCCTGATATATGCAAACACCCCATGAAATCCATTGGAAATGAGATAAAAGAATAATTTAGTATGTCTAGGGTATAGTTCAATTAGAGATACACTACATCTTAGGTGGGACTCCTTTATTGTTTTCTTTCACCAATTCAGAATGGGATGGAAACCCTAATGATCGAAATTCTACTGCAGGTTATGTTTTCATCATTGGTTAAGGACCTGTCACTTAGGGTTGTAAGAAACAATAGGTTATTTTTCTTTCTTCAATAGAAGCAGAGTACTGAGAAACATTTAATACAATTCAAGAACCCTAATGGTTTCGATAGATACTTTCAAAGTTTGGATTCCCATAGCAACATCTGAAAACCTTTTGGTGTGACAACCAAAGTGAAATAAATCTCTCCAAAGACTCATTTCAACATCAATGCAGAAAACATATAAAGCTACAAATGAACTTCATCCAAAAGCTCATTCATGATCGATTTATTGAAGTGCTTTTTTTCACTACAAAAGATCAAGTTGTTGACATATTCATAAAGTCTCTTATAGAAGAAAAGTTTTCCAAACTTAGATCTATGTTAGAAGTTTAGGAAGTTGTCATTAAGGTGGATAAACTCTAATGCCTCCTTCCTTATCCTATTTTGTTTCCTTTGTAAATCCTTCAATCATATCCCAAGTTTTTCTTAATGGGCGATGTTAAGATATTTAGAAACTTAAGAGTTGGTTGAGATCAACTTGGTGTAATGTGTCATTAGGTAAAAGTGTGTTTCTTTAGTATGCATTAGTATCCATTTGTAGTTAGGTAATCCGACAGTCCCGATATGTTACCGACATAGAGTGATCTGAAAGTTCATATTCTCCTTGATCTTAATGACTACATTGATATGTGTCTTAACACCCAATCGGTCCATGATATCTATTTAAATAGTGTGGAGGGTCATTTGCCAATGATTTATTATGAGAAACTCTCTTTTAAATCACTCTGTAATATTTTTCTTTTTCATTAATAAATCTCTCCAAGTTGGATGGATTCGTGCATGTTTCCCCATAGGGGTTTTACCACATCAAAACATTGGTGTGTTAAAATTTGATCTGGTTTTGTGAGTGGTTATTAAATATGTTCTTCTTATGTTGGAATAGTTGTGTTGTTGAACAAGCATGATCACAATAATCAATATATTGCATGGCATGTTAACTACCACATATAATATTGAAAAAATAAAAAACCTCTGACTTTGAGAAACAATTGGAAGTACCTCGACAAAAAAAAATAATATGGTGAAAATAGATTAAAAATAAGAAATTGAATAACCTTTTATAATACATAAACTTTATTTATAAAAAAATTATGTAATTATTAAAAAATATAGTTTTTCTCTCTCTATATATATATTTCAACTTTATAAAATATAATGTATATGTTTATTTGCATGCATCACTATATACACTAATTGCATCACTATATACACTAATTGATAGTTTTTATTTATGAAATTTTGTAGATTTCTAAAGGAAAATAGGAATCGGCGCGACACTAATTTTCTCAAAAAAAAATTACGATGCTTTTATAATTACGCCGAAAGGCGTACACCTATTGACAATGGGCACAATTAATCACCTTTTAATCATAAATTTCAATCTTAGGGTTGGCAATTGAAGATGCTGGCATATTCTTCGTCATCCTCTCTAATCAATGGATGATATTTTGATAAATTAACTTCCGCTCATTTATAAATACGTACGTTTATGTGATTACTTTTTCACATTTACTAAATAAGATTAAAAAATTACTTGATCACCACCACATTGCCACGTTCAATGATTAAGAAATAACAACAAAAATTATTGTTCATGGGCGGATGCATATGGCTGCTTGTGGCCGCGTGGATTATGAACTGTGAGTATCTACCTTGCCGTTTCTTCTGTGTGTTTTACAGTGCGCCGTCATTTTTTTACCAGGGCAGGCGCGTGGATGTGAAGTGCTTTGTGTGGGCGTATTACCCAGTTCCCTCATTTGCTTTTCTCCATTCTCCGCTTTCATCCTGTCTTAGATTAACCATTTCTTCCTTCTGGCGTTATATGAATGGCTTTTCGAAATTCATGATGCTAAAGAGAAAAGTGTTTCGAAAAAGAATCTATGTTGTTCACTGATGCCATGCTTACTTAAAATGAGGTTTGATCAGGTTTTAATTCAAAGGTTTTCTATTTATTTCATAGCGAATTCTATTTTCTATTTCATAATAGTAGATTCGACCATACTTCACCATTTTCACTGTGATGGTCATGATGGGCAAAATGATTATATCATAAGAAGAAAATGTGTAGCAGGTGTGTAGGTTATTAGGGTTACCTCCGAGTTGCATGTGCGTACGTTATTAGGGTTACGTTATATTTAATTTTACATAAATTAAATTAAATTTCAATATAATTAAATATAATTTTAATATAATTAAATTTTATTTAAAATATAACTTTAATATAACTTTAAATTTTAATATAAATTTAAATGCCGAAAGGCTAAGAATATGAATCGAAGCCCAACAATTTATGTATTAATAGATAATAAAATTTAATATATTCTTTTAAGGATTTGATTCATCTTCTTAGCCTTTCGGCGTTCACCAGCAGCTATTTTACTGCTATGATAGTTTTTATACATGTTAAAGTCGTGAAACCACACAACTATGACAATGTGTGCAAGTAAGAATCAAGGAGAATAACGTAATGAAATTTAATATATTTTTCTTTTGTATAGATTTATTTCCACTAATGCAACATATTTTTTTTTATAGAATTTCTTTAAGTCTATAAAAAATTATAACAAAAAGAAAGTTGTTTTTTGAAATAATGATATATGTAGGAAAAAAAGATGAAATAAACAATATATTTAGAAATGTTGTATATATGTATAAAAAATTATAACAAAAACAATAGAAAGTTGTGTTTTGAAATAATGATATATGTAGGGAAAAAAATGAAATAAACAATATATTTAGAAATGTTTTATGTAAGTAGAATGTCTAGAATCTATTCTACAAAATTCCTTAGTTTCATAAGAAGTTACAGACTTTTGTATCACAAAAAATATCATTGAAATTAGGCACCTTAACAGAGGTTGGGACAAAAACTAGCAACCATGTTAAAAAACTAGCAGCCATGCTAAGGTGGTAACATATGGTCAATTGTTAGGTTCGTTAGGTTAAACCTAATCCTAAACTAGTCACGTTGGTTACATGGCTTCTCATAAATTCACATCAAACATTGTCTTACCTTAAATTTAAAATTAAAATAATGCATATGCATTTCATAATGCATGCTCGTTATGACACATATGGATTTATAATGCATATACATTATGTAGAACTACAAAATCCTTTAAGCCTTATATAAATATACTTCCATGGTGGAAGTTGTTATCAAAGATATCTAGATAGCATGCTTATATAAACATCCCCGTTATGACACATATGGATTTATAATGCACAAACATTATTTAGAACTACAGAATCCTTTAAGCCTTATATAAATATACTTCCATGGTGGAAGTTGTTATCAAAGATATCTAGATAGCATGTTTATATAAATTAGTTGTTGCACCTAGGATCATGTGTGGTCATTTGAGGCTTTTCCATGACCTTTTATTCCGACGATGGCCTTACACCAATGATTTCATCCACAAACCAATATGAAGGCCTTGAGATCAATAGGTGGTGGAAAATTCCTCCTAATAATGATCACATTCTTAGTGAGATTCCAAATATCTGCTACATACGTAATGTGTGCTAGTTTGAGACCTTTTCCATGGCCATTGATCCCAGGAAGCATTATTTTGGACCAAAAGCCCTTGATTTCATATCTATATATGATGAAGGCCTTAATACTTATTTATGGGATGGAATAACACCTACTAGTGCTTATTTATTTTAGTTAGAGGAAAAATATCATGTATAGTGCTTATTTATTTTAGTTAGAGGAAAAATATCATGTATAATGGTCATGTGCGGTGGTTTGAGACATTTTTTATGGATGTTGATCCTATGAACCCCATTTAATGCTTAAGGTCCTTGATTTCATCCCGTGAGCTAACGATGTTCATACTCTCGATGGAATGGTAAAGGTCCCTTATAAAAATTATGTTTGGTACTTCAAATCCGTACTCATGCCCCTCAAATCCACGGGTAATTATTTATGGCCATATTCCCTTCATTCCATCTCTCAAACAATGTTAAAACCATCAAACATATATGTGGTAGGAGATTTCTATCAAATATTTCTCGGTAGAATATTTATACAAACTCGGTGATGTGCCTAGGGTAATGTGTGGTGGTTTTAGGACTTTCCCAATCCAATTTATGCCAACGTGCAATATTCAAGAAATTAGTCCTTTGATTTAATTAGAAAAACAATGTTAGGAAACCGAGGTCAAGGTAATTGTCCTAAAAAAAAATCGCATTCATGGTTAGAGTCCAAATATCCCTTACATCGACAATGTGTGGTAATTTGAGACCTATTTAATCACCATAAAGCATGAGAATTTTCATCTAAGTCCTAAGGCCCTTTATTTCATCCCTTGACATTATGATGGAATTAATATTTATTCATGGTACTCAGTAATTTGTGATGGTGATCATGTATTTTTAATTGGATGTCAAATATCCTCTATAGATGTCATGTGTGGCAGTTTTAGGCCTCCTTCATGCTTGTCGAGATAGAGAAGCATATTTATTTACTAATTCACATGTTTTAATTTTATGGTCGTTGACCCATAAATTAGACCATGGTGTGAAATACCTCATAATGACAATCACATTCCTAGTGGAATACTAAATAGTGCATATAGTGGCCTTGTGTTGCGGTTTCATGCCTCATTCATGGTTGTTGAGACTAAGAATCCTCATGTAGGGACTAAGGCCCTTGATTTCATCCCTCAACCATTGTCATGGCCTCAATACATGTCTATGGTGCACAATACCTCCTAATAATGTTGATATTCCCATGTACATATGAAATATCCTCTATAAAGGTTATGAGTTATGATTGGATGCTTCATCCATGTGTGTCAATCATGAGAATACTTATTTAGGTCCTAACTTAATTGTCTTCATCTTGAAGGCTCTTACGCCAAATTTCAGACACCATACCTTTTAACCAAACTCATATTTTAGTTGGGGTTCAAAGACTGACTACATATGCTAGAAGTAGTGGTTAGAGGCCTCTTCCATGTTCATCAAACATTAGAAGCGTCATTCAGGATCCAAGGTCCTTTATTTCATCCCCTGATATTAGGAAGGCCTTGACACTTGCCTAAGGTTGAAAATACCACTTATTGGTTCTTATGTGTTTTCATTCAAAGGCCAAATATCCCTTAAAATAGGCATGTGCAGTGGTTTGATGCTTCACTTATGGACATCAATCCCACAAAGTCTCATTCAAGGTATAAATCATTTAATTTTATCCCTCGACTATTATCATGGACGTGATATATGCATACTATTCACTAATGATACCCATATTCTATATGGGAGTCTAAATATCCCCTATAGAAGTTATATGTAGTAGTTTAGGATTGCATTGTCCATGGCCCTCAATCTCAAGGAGAGTTATGTAAGGCCTTAAGCCCTTGATTTATTCTTGAAACCATTTTCAACATGTTGATATAAGCCTATGTTGCACTACACCTCCTAATGACACTCATATTTCCACACAAATATGAAATATCCCATACAAAGGTTATCAATGGTGGTTGAATCCTTCATTCATATGAATCAAGCATGAGAGCACTCATTTAGGTCCTAAATAATTTGTTTTCATCCCGAAACTATTGTGAAGGATCTGAGGTTAATCCATGGTAGACAATCCATCCTAACCATAGTCATTGTCCTTGTTAGAGTTCAAATATCCACTACATAGTTTATGAGTGGTGGTTGCAGAAATTTTGATTTGTCATCGAACTTGAGAAGTATTATTTAGGGCCGATAAAAAATTTAAGGATTGATAATTATCTTAAAGTTTATAAAACTTAATGAATCTTACTAATTCTTAAAATGCCAACTATAAAATGCTTGGTGACATTTTTTAAAAAGTATTCAAACTTATAAGGATTTTATGTAGTTTCTAGAAAATTTGGAGCATTTTAGAGTAATATAATTTCATCATTTAGAATTTGGGTGAATTACTTTTAGAAGCAATTAAAATTGGTGAATACGTTTTTCTTGAAAAAAACTTGGAAAATTATCCCAATAGTGAAATTTAGCCCCTAATATTTTCCCCACTCAGGGTCTAAGGCCCTTGATTTCATCCCCCAACCATTATGACAGATTTTATACCTATATATAGTGTATAATACATTATAAAGGTGCTCACATATTTTAAGGTGGAGGAACAATATCCCCTATAGATGTCATGTTTGGTAGCTTATAGGTGTGATTCATGGTTGTCAGAGCCCTAAGACTAATATCTTATGCATCATACACCTTAACAACAATCATGTTCCTACTAGGAAGCTAAATATCCCATATAGTGATCATGTTTGGTGATTGAATCATTATCCATAGCTCTCGAACTATGATGGCATAATTTAAGATCTAATATCCTTGATTTTATCCCTCGACCATTCTGAAGGCATTGATTCCCATTAGTGGTGTGCAATACCTATTAATGATGCTCACATCCCCATGTGGTGGTTTGAGGGGTCATTCATGGATGTTGATTCTAAGATTCTTAGACATATCATGTGTCCTATTTTGAGGCATGATTGATGGTTCTTCAACTACAAAGGATTCATTTAGGGCCTATATTTTATAATTTTTTTTTTTTTATAAGGAGAAGTTCATGGTTATAAGGGGTAGTGGGTTTGTTGATAACTTGCAAGAATTATAAATCATATTTTTTAATATTGAAATACAAAATGCCATTTTCGTAGGCTTCAAGACCTTTTCTCTTCACTCTAAGACAAAACGAATAACAACTACACATAATACTATTTTTTTTTCTTGGCATTTTTTAGATGCATTTATAAATAAGAAACAATATCTTACAATTTTTGATGGGGAATATATGTAGAAAATGTTGAAAAGCATAGATGAAGGTTACAACACATGAAGAAATGAAATAATAGAAAGAAAAGCAAAGGAAACATACATGGAATCATAGGCCTTCAACATATAAAATCCCCTTTGGGAACTATATGGTTATTGGTTTAGTTTTATTAAAGCTAGACTCTATAGCAACAAAATGAGATAAACAACCAATATTATATTCATTTATATCAGGTGAGCATAGTTGTCCATATCACTAATAGTCGTCAACTAGATAGTAGAGAAGACACAAGAGTGATATCGAAACGGTGTTATCTCTACATATGCCATGACCAAACCTAAAAATTGGCATTATGTGCAACACAACCATATTTTATTCTAAGATCATTTAATAGCTAAGGATATACCATTTCATTGACATTGGATCTGGTGAAATGGTTGTGTAGTTGGTAGTTTGGTGTATGATATTGTTTGTAGTAGACCAAAAATTGAACAAGTAATGGGAGTCTTAATTTAATTCATGGCTAATATTGGATGTGAAAATTGGGCTATAATGTAGAGGGTCTTTAGGTATTTATGAGTTATTTTTGAATATTTGATTTTCTATCATAGTGATGTTTCAAGGGACCCACACTCAATGGACATACACAATTATGTGGATTTTTATTGGGTAAGGTATGTATATATAAGGATTTAAATACCATGAACAAATGTAAAAACATATATCCAATAACTAACATATCTAAACTCCTATGGAAATCACTAAACCAATAAACTACATCTAACAAATAAAAGAGAGGACAAAATAAATTTACATGGTAAAACCCTAAGTCGTGGAAAATTTGGGCCTTCTATTCTTCAAAAGTCTCCTAATTACATAAGTTAGAGAACACTCAAGTATGGAGTTCATATGGGATCCATATAGCTCTCAAGGATTACATAAGAACATTTCAATTGAGACTCCTTCACCTCTATTATACAGGTTAGACGGATAGGAGAGCATATCCCATGATGAATGTAGGATTAACTCACTTTATGAAGGGAATATGACATCATATGACATGATCAATGTGGGATAAATTAACTTTATAAATTAGTGAGTTAATGAAAAATAATATGCCCAACAATCTAGAAATTTCTTATTGTACAAAATTCCTTACTGTTATGATAGGAAGTATAACACTAAATGTTCCCACTAATAAAACATTAAACACATTCTTACATTCACCCTTAATGTTGACTAGAGGGATAAAATACATTTGGATGGAGATGTAATTATGCCTAGTATTCCCCATTTATGACAACTTCCCACATCCCCATTAACTTGTGAAGATTGTTGGGATAATAATTTGACACCTTTTACACCATAAGTTGGTCCCCTTCTTGACCTTTTTACCATTCCTGTGCACCCATTTACTATTCATGATACCGCACTTACCCATACTTTTGATGTTAATGTTCCTAACAAGGTTAATGTTGTTAATTGTCATAATCTCATTTGTTTTTAATGATTTAGAGAGAATTTGGATTAATCTTGCTTATGAAGGTTTAGATAGTTTTGTTCCCATACCTATAGTTGTTCTAGTACCCAATTTTGTAGGTTTTCATATAGGCACGCACCCAAGTAGAAGATGGTCACATAAGTTTTAAATTTCTAACCCCCAGCATGGTCTGTGTTCCTTCGTTCATGCCGAGGTTTCACATAGAGGTATCCAAATCATGATTTAAAATTTGGACAAATTGTGTGAGGGAGAACCAATTAATCAACTTTGGACGTGATTTCTAGAGAATTGAAGAAGAATCTAGAAAATTCGTGACATGGGTTTTTTTCCAGAACATACCCATTTAGGTGAGAGATGGGTTGTTTCTCTAAGACATTTTTGGATAGAGAGATAATAATGGTTATTCAGAAGGGTAATTTTTTGTTTTTACCATTGGCAAACTGTGTCCCAAACAAAGCAACCAACTCAAGCCCATTCTTAGATAGTTTTTTGGTAAATGGATAAAATTTAATTAGATATTGAGTTGTTCTTCAACCAATATCTACCAAAAACACACAAATACAATATTTTGTAAATATGTCCATGATTGAAATCCTAGATTTGGAGGAATTGGTTCCAATTCACCCCCTTCCTCTTTGTATAAAATGTATGAGAAGATTAGAGGGGAGGGATTACAGATTGAATTTTTTCCTTCTATAATAGTTGAGGTCTATTATTCTCTTCATTAATATAAGTGACAAGTTGGTGCTTGAGATTAATTTCATGGTGTAATTTCCCTTTCAGTTGTGTAGTCCCTTCGATAGCGTGGCACTGGTTGGGAGGGCCCACCAACTCAGCTCACGTTTCACCCATCTCCTATCATTGTAACATATATTAGCAATAGTGATTTAGATTTCAATCTATTCCCTGTCATTTCATAGAGAAACATGTCTCATTCCTTAGTTCATTAATTGTTTCCATTTCTTATGTTTCAGTTCTTGTTTGCAGAAGACCATGGCTCATGAGAAAAACTCCTCTCTTGAATCCCTTGAATGCTTGACTTTTTGAGTGGGTGGTGAAAGATTGGGATTAGTACCCTTGGAGAAGCCTTGATAAAAATGACCCATATCTTTTAAATTTCCTTTCTTTCTTGCATTTTCCTTGGTTTTTTGGTAGAAGTGAGATCGCTTACTAAAGGGAAAGGATATGCATTGCAATTCTTCATGATTGCATGAATTCTTTGCTAATCCATCGTGAAACATTGCAACCCATAGTGAAGGGGCTTTCTGTTGACACCCTATTTAGCACCATATCTCATGGATTTAACATTTTTTACATCATTTATTTTTCATAATAGATTAGAGGAGGCTATGGTCCTGCAAATACTTTTCCTACATCTCACAAGCTTATGATCCCCCGGGTTGATGATTTGATGTCTAGA